>JBAJNP010003790.1:9854-37248 GCA_036877545.1 Yasuhikotakia modesta
AGGGTAGATTAGATTAGGATAGTGTAGGGTGGAGTAGGGTAGATTAGATTAGATTAATGTAGGGTGGAGTAGGGTAGATTAGATTAGGATAGTGTAGAGTAGAGTAGAAAAGTTTAGATTAGATTAGGATAGTGTAGAGTAGAGTAGAGTAGAGTAGGGTAGATTAGATTAGGATAGTGTAGGGTAGAGTAGAGTAGAGTAGAGTAGAGTAGAGTAGGGTAGATTAGATTAGGATAGTGTAGGGTAGAGTAGGATAGATTAGATTAGGATAGTGTAGGGTAGAGTAGGATAGATTAGATTAGGATAGTGTAGGGTAGAGTAGGATAGATTAGATTAGGAAAGTGTAGGATGTTTGTTTAGTATTCGTAAAATGTTTAGTATTTGGTGTGACAGCAGTACCTCAAAATCTGTGCACACACACAAAAATTAAGGTGACAATGTAAAGACTCACTTAACCTTTTAGGGTTAACAGAAGTGTAGCTGTTTTAACTGTGATCATTTTGTTTATTTATCAAAGCAAATGTTTCCTGGAATTTAAGGGGTGTTAATTTTGGTCCTGACTGATTCTTGATCAAATGAGCAGCTTGTCACTGATTAAGAGAAAGATGAGTGACATGAGGTGAGACCAGCACTATGTAAGCGTATAATTAACCATAAAAATGACAAATAGGGGTGAAAGTCATATTCATGCAAACGAAACAGCTGAAAATCACCACTGTCCTCAAAGACAACAAACTCAAAGACCCTGAACTGCTTTAACATTCACCTCCATCTGCCACCTGCTGAGGACAATCAAAAGAAAATCAGGCCAAAGAGAGAGAGAGAGAATCATGGTAGCTCGCTGTGTCACGTGTATGGACAAGAGCCGCGGACGCAGCAGCAACAGCAGAAAAGCTTGAGTCTATGCATTTGATTTGCTTTTACTGCAGACTGATGCCACGTGACCTGAGGAACTGAAGAGAAACATTAGTACTCATATCTGATTGGTTGTTTGCATGGACGTTCAGTGATGCTTAGCAAACAATGGAAAAATTGTAAAATAAATGAATGAAGTGGCTATTAGATTTGTGTAAACCCCGTCATAGGGTAATCTATATAAACTAAATCGGATCTTGACTAAATGGAAGTAACATAGATGACGTTGACGCCATATGAATCCATATGTGGAAGTTTAATGCAAACAAATCCAGGCAAACAAAACAAAAGGGTGAAAAAAATCAGTGAACGAGAAGTCAGGCAAAATCAGACACATTGTAAACAATCAGCATATACTGCTCATATGAAACTGACAATACTTTGCAGTGAGCCTATATGTTTGGTGTGGTTGGCTGATACATTAATATGACTGAAGTCATTGTCATAGCACCACCATCTGACAACAGGAAGTGTGTCACTTATAACAAACAGTAAAATAGGCAACTTACATTTAGTTAAGTCACTTTTGACTTGAGCAGAAAAATTTAGAGGCATGGCTGATGTAGTTCTCTAAAAGAATAAGTGGTAACGTAAATAGTGTTGCCATGGTAACACATCAAATTGAAATTTGGAACACACATCATAGGTATCATCCATTGGGTGTGGGAACAGGCTTAGACATGGGGATGGTGGGTGCCGTCTGTAGCAAGAAATCATCCATTTTGGATTGTTGGTAAATTACAATTTTTAAAGACTTCACTTCTAAACCAGAATATAAAAATTCTATGCTACAACATTGAAGATGCTACATTGTTAAGGGATTTGTAATATCTCAAATGATGATGTCATTGCGAAGCAAAAAATTAATGCCAAAAAATGTAATTGAGTAATTGGTCCTAGAGACTGATGACACAGAGTTTAAAAATACTCTTTCAAATTTACCCAAGTCACTTCATATTTTGTCAGGTAAAAATAAGAGATGTGGATAAAGCTAAGCTGTAAACAGATTGTTGATATCTCGAATGGTGCCATAGTGAGGAAAAAAAATCATGGAAAAAAATGGAACAGGAGTGTCACATGGGAAATATGTTTGGCTGATCACAAAAATGTGGCTATTGTGAATCACAGTTGTGACGCAACCAACTGGTAGCAGGAAAGGTGTCACTTACAAGCGACAGTTAGAACAAGTTTAAAATAGTCCTCAGTAATTTCAAGAATAAATTGTATGCAACAAGTATGCATGTATTCTCTGAGAAGCACCAGGTGGTGATAGTGGCATAGTGATGTGAGAGGATATTTTAAGACCACTCAGATCTTCCAATTAATAGGAATGAGTGGCTTTTAAGTCGCTTTCGGCTGCCAAGGCATCTCCCTCTGGAACTATGCAATTCTTTAGAACCCCAGTTAAGAAGAGCATCCCGGCATTCAGATGCCCTACCTGTGACTGTGCAGGTACTCGCCACTCTGGGATTTTTGACCACCGGGACCTTTCAGAGGGAGATTGGGGATAGGTCTGGTATTTCACAGCCAACAATAAGCAAAACAATGCCAACAATGTTGGCAGCAATCAGGTCCCTTTCTCATCATTCAATTTCCATATGCACGGTAAACTGTGATTAAGAGAGAGTTTTGCCAGGTTTCCTAATGTGACTGTACCTATGTACGTCCACCCTCCGTTAATGATTACGCATACATCAACCATGAAAACGTCCATTTGATTAATGTTCAGATTATTAATGATGCCAGGCTGGTCCTTCTAAACATGGTTGCCAGATGGCCTGGTGGTACGCACAACTCTTTTATTTTTCACAACAGCATCGTAGGGTGTCTCAGGAAACAGTTACATATGTTTACTAAGCCATTTTTTGTCTGTCCTCCTTAATCATTGCATAATAAATTCTGTGAGCCATTTAATTCATGTACACTGTAAAAGTCATATTCTTGACAAATGGCTGCCTTGTTTTTTCGTCCATGGATTTTCTGCTTAAAACAAAAAATACATTTAAATTCAAGATACAATGATGCATTGTGAATGACAAAATAATGCAACAAATCATTTTTGTGTTCCCTTTCATGAACTTGAGCTGAGTGAGTGCTTGCCAATGTGCATGCTTCACTCCCGGAGGGCTCAGAGAAAGGAAGCCTTCGCTAGTGTTCCCCGCGGTGCTGGTCCTGCTTCTGCTGAGGCAGAATGGATGATGCATTCATGGGGTTCATAATTGAATTTAATGGAGGGAATTGAGGGAGATGGGTGCTGCCTTATCTCTTTCCTCGACCATTAGATTCCCCAATCTCTTCCCCAAGACTGGGGAAACAGTCTGAACCATGTACCAGCTCTTTATACAGGCAGCCACAAAAGCAGACCTCGGCTCGGCTCAGTACACTCAAAACTTACTAGAGGCCAGTCTCGAGAGACTGGTACACTTTAAAGACTAGCCCCCTGGAAAGCACAACAGCCTGGAAAGCACTGCCTCATTTGTCGCAATGGGTCCTGAACACAATAAAACTAGGCTACAGAATCCAGTTCAGTCAAAGGCCGCCTGTCTTCGGCGGCATTCAACCCACTCTGGTGGGTTCTACTCAGGCTCTAGTTATGGAGGAAGAAGTAGAGACTCTTCCTCCATAGAGAAGTAAAGACCATGTTGCAATCCAGAGCTCCTTCTGTAAGGAATCTGTATGCCCTGAAGTGGAAACACAGAGAACTGGTGCAGAGAACGCCAGCAGGATTCAGTGGTCTGCACTGTAAATGCAGTCCTGGAGGTCTTGCAGGCTTGTTTCTCAGCAGGACTTTCCTATTCTACCTTAAACATTTATGTGGTATCTGTTTCTGCTTACTGCACCTCATTAGGTGGATGTCCAATAGGTAAACATCACTGAGTGCACTGAGGCTGAGCTTTGGACTTTGAGGCTTTGGACCTGGCTGGATATTTCTGCTCACCTCCTGTCTATTAAGACAGTATTTCTGTTGGCCACTTCTCTGAGGAGAGTGGGTGACCTTCAGGGCCTTTCTGTAGCGCCTTCTTATTTAGACTTTGCACCCATTTTGGCCAAAGCCTTTTTATATCTGAGACAAGGTAACCTACTGTACTTCGGCCAGTCATGCTTTAGGACTTTTGTCCTCCTCCCTTTAAGGAACATGAACAGCAATTAAATCGTGTATCCAGTGTAAGCACTTATGTCCATAGAATTGCCCTGTGGAGGAAGGCTGATCAACTTTTTGTCTGCTTTTTGGAATCCTTTCTGGAATCCTAAGCGCAGTGTTGCCACTACTAAACAGCCGTTGGATTTCGAGTAGATCGAGTAGATTTGAGTCCTCTGGTATCTCCCCACCTCAGAGGACCAAGGCTTACTCTACCCGGGTTATGGTGACCCCTAAGGCCTTTATGCAGGTGTCCCAATTCAGGACATTTTGATGTAGTGGAATGGTCCACACCATTGACTTTTGTTAGGTACTATGGCCTAGATAACCGAGCCACTCCCAGCTCTTCTGTCCTCTTGCCCTAGTTTTGTGCAATATTACACAGAGGGCAGGGGACCACCTCAGTATGGGATAGTAGGCATCTCGTTCCCATAGTGATTTAGACACAGCTCGAGTTCCTGAAAGGGGATTTAGGTTACGTATGTAACCCTGGTTCCCTGAAGGCATACTTTTATCGCCATACTTTCGGTACGCCTGCCGGCACTCGCTTCATTCTCCGAAGCTGCCAGTGTACACTAACATACAAGCTTTTTAGCTTACTGGTTGTGACGCCACCCCATCTATGACGTATCAACTCCACCCCCCCATTGGATGATTTGACACGTGATTCAGAGCCTATAAATGCTGGAGGCGGTTAGGGAAAACAAGTCAATACATATTCTCTGGGCCTGACAAGTAATCTTTACCAAGGCTGAAATATGAGCAGCATCAAGCCTCAAGAGTACTCAACTGCAGTTCAGTCGATTAACTGGGTGCAAGCTGCCTTTCTTCTCTCACTTCCTGTCCAGCAAGGAAATTTGCAAGTGGTTTACAAATTAGAGGAGAAGTCCAACAAGGGAACTTGTCTTGGTAACAACTAATTACAGCAAGTGGACAAATCTTTGTGATGTACAAAAAAACAACATGTCTGAACCTGTCTGTCAACAGAGGTGGAGATCTCAACAGCAAAGTACCTTTAAAGTGCTTAGCATGTTTTTAAGCAGCCAATTAGTCCCCACACAGTTCCTGCAATAGTCAAAAAAGTGTTATTTACGCTCTCTCATGTCAGTTCACACCTGTATGCTGTTTTTCTGCAGAACATGACAATTTTGGAGTGCTTTGAAGAAATGTTTTTTAAATATATTTTTATGTGGCTTTGTGGCCATTTTGAAGGTTGACAGACATGGTCGCCATCATTGTATTGAAGAAAATAACATAAGCATTGCTCAGAGCTCCTCCACAGTAAAACATAGCAGCACAAAGGTTTGGAATGACATGAGTATGTTTATTTTTGAGACATTATGGTTCAGGTTCTTCTGGATATACTTAATAAGAGCTAGTAGGAAGTTTGTAATAAAGATGAAGGTCCATCACAAAGATGCTTCAACACACATTTACGTTTTACTTCCTGAAGCTGTTGTATCATAACACTGCGCAGAGGTCCAGACAATCTTATAAGTGACTGACAATAAAAAGCCCTTTTTCACCAGGAGTGAGGTTGTTGTCTTTCTTGGTGACCACAACGGTCATAGGTGAGCCCTCGCGAGGGCCTTCTCCAGACAACTGCGCTTTAGTAGCACTGCTGAGTTGGGCATAATACAGGTAGCAAAGTGGCAGTTCGGGGTGGTCTGTTAACTCAGACAGTGCTAAAAAGTCTCTGATATTGTCCTTGAGAAATTGCTCTCCCTGGTCCAGCAGGACGATATGCAACGATGGGTCATTCCTAGCCACGAACAAAAAACAAAACAAAAAGCAGAATTATTCATGGCTCTTACTTTTTAGGTCGGTTGTTCAGTAATGGTGCGCTCAAAAAACAGGCATGAACAACATAGAATCCAAATAATGTTTTTAATCCAAATAATCCAAGAACAATTCAGACATGAACAGGCAACACAGAATTACGCCCAACATTACTTTAACAAAGGACAAATATGACTAAACCTTTCAAGATTTCCTGGAAGTGTAGAAACTTATTTAGAATTTTGTGTTGGCCAGGGAAATAGGGAATCTTGGCAAAAGGGAGTATATAATGCATTTTCTTTCATATAAGAGATCTGGGCTTTTTACAGATGATATTTTATGGTTGCTAAAAAGGATGAGGAGCTGCTTTCAGTTCTAGAGCTTAAATCTGTCTCTTAGCAGATACACTTAAATTTGTCTCTTAGCAGATACAAATTCAAGTTGTTGATGCTCAAGTAGATTGTTTGTCAAGCTCAGCACAAGGACAGATTTGTCATGATACATCTGAAGTATCCATACTTTCACATCAGCTGATTGCTCTCTTTCAGAACCATCAACATCCCAGGGCATGTGTATCTGGGAGCATGTGTCTTGTCAGGGCAGGAGCTGAGGCCTGGGGAATGGAGGCTCTGTTCATGAGTGGTGGGATTCATTTGCAAAGGTACGGCTGAGCAGAAAATAATCTGTTTTCCCTAAGAGGAGTCGAAACACTGTGTCAACACTCATCCAGGTCCACTGGGGCTTAATGTCATGGTACAAAGATGGCTGAGACTGTGTCTGTACACCTTTGCCCTGATAGCCTTGCTCTCAGCAGTCTTTGAGTTGACTTTGACTCAACCCAAATCTGGTTCTCAGACCTAATATCTCTCCAAGTTCCTTGGGAGCTCCCAATCTAGAGGGATCTTCTGGCTCAGAAGTTGCAGAGTTCTGTCTGCTATGAGATTATATGCAACTTGTTAATGGAAATGCAGCATCCTCAAAAGAGGATGTCTCAGGTTATGTGGAGGGAATGAAATGCTGGGTCACATTGCTACACGTTTGTTCTGCCTGCACAGCCTTCAGACTGACTTCTGACTTCATATTTTGAAGCCTTTTAAAAGGCTTTGTGGTGTACAATGCTACATCATATGGCCTTGATTGATTACGGTGTTTTCTGTCCTTTAGGTCTCCTGAGATTTGGTGATTAAAAGTGTATATTGAGATTATCTCCCTGTTTCCTTGGATTTCTCCCACAACCATCATTACAGGTTTTCACAACACTTTGCCTCATGTGTCTTGGCAAACAAGATCTACCATAGAAGCTCTCACAAAGTATGTTTTCTCCCACCCCGCACCATTCCAACTGCCAAAACATATTATATAAGCAATAGTGTTACTGTGCATTTATTACAAGTAGCCACTTCTGTTGGTGAGATATTTCTACATATTAAAAAATTAGTTAATAATTAATTAAAATTAAATCAACAAATAAAGAAATAATGCTTTTTTAATGTAAAAGTAATTGTACATTTAAAATATAGTGAATATAGAAATAAATCTAAATAGAACAAATAATACATTATACATTTGATCACATAAGAGTGTGTTCAGTGTCATGTTTCATGTGTCTAAATAACACTGAATCAGATGATAAATACAGTTAAACAAGAAGTCAGTTAGAAAACATGTCCTGTCTGACATGAAGCATATTTTGGGGGAAAAAAAGAAAATTATGTGAAAGAAGTGGTGACAATTGCTGTACTGTACAGATACTGGTCACACTTTAGAGATGATGTGTCACAATATCAATAACTTGGTTTGTTCAATTTTAAGCTTCCTTTAATTAAAACCCTGAACATCTTTCTCCTGCATTGAAGTTGTTAATAATCTTGCTGCTTCTCATAAAGAAAATATTTAAGTGCAACAAATAATGCACTTAAAATATATCTTTATTCTTAGAATTTTCTGTCCATTTTCTTTCACCTTTTGTATATGGATTTAGGGTGCCAGTAAAGCTGAGCTGTAGGAATAAAAATAATGACTGTGGGTTTGAGCTCTTCTGTAAAAATCACATGCCCCTTTTAAACACAAGCTGCTCCTTAAGGTAAATGGTTAATGGGTGATTATCAGGCTTGATTGCATTAGTGTTTCCATCTTTTAAACAGCGGATGGGTTGGAATCATTTCAAAGGTTTGTTTTTGACTCATGTATAAATCCTGCTGTTCTCAGACAATGTTCTTTACCCTGTCAGAGATCTGAACAAGCAGTAGTGGAGTTTGAACATTTGTAATGACCCAACCCTGTTCCGCCCTGCAAGCAGAGGGAGCCCTCACCAGAGTACTGACTGTTTGCTCCCTCTGCTTCCTGTTTTCTCCATTTCCTGTACCTGGACTATTTAAGCCATGTGCTAACTCATTGTGAAGTTTGCCAGCTAACCACTGAGTTACCGAGTATTTCTCTCTGGATATTAATTAGCGATCCTAAGATTGTAATTGGTTTATAAGCAAAAAGGTAATTAAGTAAATTATATAAGGATCACTACATTACATTTAGCCATTTTAAGAAATGTGACAAAGATCATAAGGTCCTGATAATTAATTTGGTATTAATAGGATAGTTTCTTACACAAAACTAAATGTTCTTTCTTGTCTTTTTTATTTGCCATCTCCATGTAAGCTGGAGCAGAATGTCCTGCCCAGCAGGATTCCTGTCATCTATCAAGTTTAGAAGTACATACAGCAGTCTGAATTTATTATCCTTCCATAGACCACTGAGAAAGATACATGTCTTCACAAATAATGACAGGGATTTCAAATGAACATCCATTTATTCAAATGGTCCAAATATATTTCCATCAATTCTTTATTTATTCCTGTCTGATAACTGTCTGTTAATTTTTCTGTTTTCTGCATTTCTTTATGTATCTCAGTATTATATGTACAGCGGAGCAAAGTAACTTTGCAAAAAGCACTACAGGAATAAACAGAATTAAATCTAAACTTGTACCAGATTACAAGTACTACAGATTTCAAGAGTAATGCCAGGATGCAGTTAACAGTAAACATGACTGTCAAGCCTGTCAGATCTACAAACATTTAAAAGGATCATAAAGACTGTTGTGTTGTGCTGGTTTAACATAATTGGCTCAACCTGTCAGTCTGAACATGTGGACCAGTGAATAACCGCTTACATTGTTATATTATTCTCACATAAAGCTGTTATATGACTGGAGCTTAATCAAGTTGTTATTCCTAATCAATGATATTCTAATCATTATTCATTTGTTAATCCTGATTTCTTGAGGTCAGCAATTGTAATTAGGGTTAGGAACTAGAATCTATTTAAATACTGTGTACAACATTATGAATCTTGTTAAATAAAGTATCTAAGTAAAAATAATTTTTAAATGTAAATAAAACCCAAACTGTTTTTCTGTTTTTAGTATTTAGAAACGTTTCTTAAACATTTTCCTGTATGTGTTCTCATTGTGTGTGCACCTGCCGATCTTAACTGATCATTAGAAGAGCGGCTCATTATACATCAAGGGCAGCAGTGAGTGCCGTGTTTGTAAAGTAATGATTTGGGGTGAATGAAGGATTCTTTATGTCTTTATGGGCCCTTGTGTTGAGGCTCTTCTCAAACAATTACCTCCCAGCGGCCGTCTTGTTTATTAATCAGCTAATTACACATTCAGCATAATGAGGCGGCTGATTCATACACTTAAAGAACGAGACTAAATGACTGTTTAATGATTAGTCTTTGTGTGGTGAAGCAGGTCAGAGGAGGGAGGAAACAGCCAATCACAAAACCAACAGATTCTGCTCAGACTGCACAAAAACAACTTCTCATGGGTCCATTTTAAAATTGAGGCTTTTAAACACGGATGGTTGGCTTGCAATGAACAGAGGTTATTTTAGAGGGGTCTTATTATGCCCTTTTAAATAGTCTTAATTTTATTTAGTGGGATTTAATGCATGATTTGAAAAAATTGTAAGACTTTATTGCAGTCCATCTCCATCCCTGCCATCTGGACTTTATAAAGCTTGTCCTATAATGCTGATTGGTCAGTCTGGCCTGCCATTAACTCATCAATGTTTTTTTTCTCCAGTGTAAAGTTAGTCTGTGCTGACAAATGCCACAGGACTCATTTTGTCTATTGACAACTGTTCAAAACATTTAGGCATACTACAAAAACTGAATCAGTCACATGACATGTGGGGCTCAGGTGGTTAACCCTAAAATATGTATGGCTGTATCCATATTACATTACTACTTGCTTCTGATTGGTACAACCTACACTGTTTAGGTTCATGTTGATTTTAGTGTCACAGAGACAGGTGTGAATTCTCACGATGACAGCAGCTATTTCACAAACACCTTTAGGTCCTAAAAACATTTCATATGCAGTTATATTATTAATAATGAGAAAACACATCAGATGCGCTGCCATTCCCATGTGTGAATTCCCTCAGTACAGCTCAGCACTCACAACATCATGCCTAGCAGTGTCTTGGCTTTTGAAGGACGTGAGGAGAGGACGCAGAGTGACTGCAGGGAAATACTGTGGTAGGCTGCATTTCTGTCAGTAGAAGCAATGACTGAGCGTTGCTATTATTTGTCTTGCACTGCCATATGGCCCTCACACCGGCACAGGCATTAATGAGAGGAGGGACAGGCCACCTGGGTGAGAACATCAGGACTTTAGATGCAAGTGATCTGTTACCGCTGGGATGCACAGGCCCGAAAGATCAAGGAGACAGCGATAGAAGAGAAAGAAAATATACCCAGAATGGAAACCAAAGCTGTTTTTGTGCCCTTGATAATGGGCCGGTGAACTGTATTTCAGTCCTGTAACAGCATTGCAATGGTGTACATAACATTGTTTTTATATTCAGCGAATTGCGTAGCATAATACATGCATCTGTATTATCTGTATTAAATACTGCATCTTTAGGTTTAGTGTTAAAAATATCAATGTGGATTCCAAGGGAACCAGAACTAAAGTGTATCATTCTGTTGCTTTTCAGGAACTCAATCTGCTCCAAACGCCTTGGGAACGCTACCAGCATATATGCACTCTGAACAGGTGTGTCAGGTGCTCTGGCCCTGCCCTCAAAACCGCTGCATAGTACTTTAGCTTTGGTGGGCAGGGGTTACAAGGCTGCGGGTCAGACTGCCATGTCCCTTCATATTATGGCTGTGCTGCAAGACTACCATACTAGTTATATTACATCTGAGGATGTGACCGAGCTCAGGAAGACGGCTGACATTTTGCTGTGTGCCACCAAGGAGGCCGCCCCTGCTATGAGAGACACCTGTGGCTCACTTTATTGGAGCTCAAAGAGAGGGACAGAATTCTCCTTGATGCCCCGATAGTGCTTTCAGGCTTATTTGGAGAGGCTGTTAATGCGGCCGTCGACTGCTTCCAAGAAGCAAATAAACAAGCCAAGACTTTTCGGCAAATCCTTTCCCACCGCTCTCATTCTCAGGTGGTTGCAAGAGGGGAGCAGCCCCCCTCTACTCAGCCTTCATATCGGGATTCGCAACACTCAGACCCGAGGTCCTTTATCCAAGATTTGTGAACTGTAATCACTTTGCGGAGGATCTCGGGCAAGAAACCCTGACATCTTTTCAGGGCCTCAGGGGGTCGCCCCGCCAGGGGACCAGTTTGTTTGTTTGAGAATGCCATCGGTCCCCCAGAGTCCTCTCGAGTATCTTCCCAGTGTTCCGCCCCAAGAGGTAGCAGACTCAGAGCACTTACAGCCTCTAAAGAGGCCTCTATGCAAGTTATTTCAGGTGTTCCCTGCTGGTCAACCTTCACAAGGCACTGCCACTCCAATTATAGTTACTCCAGAGATCAGCCTCTGGCACCCCTAAGCAACTTCATGGCAGAATGGAAACTACTGCCAGGCATATCCCAATGGGTCCTTCGTACCTTAGAACTTAGCTACAGAATGTAGTTCGTTTCTCACCCACCAACGTTCAGAGGGGTCCTCCCCTATTGAGGCTCCCCTATTGAGGCTATTGAGGTGGTCCCTCCTCAGTTGAGGCAAACAGGGCTCTACAGCCGCTATTTCATTGTTCCCAAGAATGGTGGCATCTGTGTCCCATTTTTGATCTCAGGCTCTTGAACTGCTCAGTCAGACAACTGAAGTTCAAGACAGTCACAATCAGGCATGTCATATCCCAAATCAGATCGAGGGTGAGCGTTCAGGGGTGAAACTTACCAATATCGAGTTCTTATATTTGGCCTTGCTCTCTCCCCCCACACTTTCACCAAATGCGTGGATGCAGCACTAGGCCCTTTGAGGCTCCCTCCAGGATGCCCTCCTTTGAGGATGCCCTCCACATTCTAAGTTATATCGATGATTGGTTGTTTCTATCTCCCTTCCAACATCTGTCAGTTCGACATCAAGATGTCGTTCTTGCCCACATGAAAGAGCTGGGGTTCATATTAAATTCTGAGAAGAGTGTGACATGTGGACCTGGTTCCTCTATCAGGGCCCAGTGGTAGGAGATCTTTGTCACCATGCAATGTAAGCAACAGATGTGTCCCCTACTGGTTGGGTGTGTGTTGAAGCAGATTTAGTAGTGAAGCAGATTTGGAAAATTTTTGGCCAAGCCCAAGTAGACCTCTTCACCTCTCAAGAGACTGCACAATGTCCCCTGTGGTTCTCTCTAGTTCATCCAGCTCCTCTAAAACTGGATGCCATGGTTCAGGCGCGGCTGAGGCATTCATGCAGTCTTTCCTATTGCTCTGCTCTCAGGAGTTCTAGAAAGTATTTGCCGGGACGTGGTATTTGTGCTCTTAGTGGCCCCGTACTGGCTGAGCCAATTATGGTTCTGGGATCTTGTATCTCTCCTGGACAGCTGACCTTCTGGGGATCTTCTGTCTCAGGCAGGGAGCATTATTGTCCACCCTTGCCCAGACCTTTGGAATCTATGAGTTTGGGAACTAAGACTAACTCTACTCCAGTTATGGCAGCCTTTAAGGCCCTTTCTGAAGGTGTCCCAATTCAGGACATCTGCAATGCTGCCAGATGGTCTACTCCCTTGACATTTATCAGATTTAAAGACTTGATCTTTAGGCCTCTACTAGTACCTCTGTCCTGACTCCCTAAGATGGACTCGACTTGGTCCCTCCGCTATGGTGGAGTTGGCATCTCATTCCTATAGCGTTTTGATGCAGCTTGAGTTCATGAAAGGGAACGTCTTACCAAATATGTAACCCTGATACAAATACCACAAATGTAACCCTGGTTCCCTGAAGGGAATGAGACGCTGAGTCTCAATCCATACCTCAGGCACCACCTGCCTATGCTTGCTTCTTTCAGGGTCGAAGCTAACCCGAGCAGCGCAACGCACGTGCCTTTAAAGCTTCCTGGTCATGACGTCACCCCGCCTGTGACATCACACTTGTAATCAGTGATTTGACACACCTGTTCAAATACATAAATGCTGGTAGCCTTCCCACAGTGTTTTGGCGCAGTGTCTCGTTCCCTTCAGGAACTTTCTCAAATAGCTTCAACACAATGTGACCAATTATTTCTCTCTTTCTGTCGCTCTCTCTTTTCAGTTCTCTCCCTGGGTTTATCAGATGTTGTTACTGTGCACAAACCTAAATGAATGGCAAGACACTAATTATCATTTAAAAAGTCCAGGCCAATCTCTGAATCTGCTCTGAGAGGAATGTCACAGGATTGAGCAACCAGTTCCCTCGAGATACCAAAGTAAACATTTATACAGAGCAGATACAGGCACCAAAATTGACATTGACACAAAGCCATGATATACCACCACGCCTGCAGAAACACCGCAAGCATCAGTGACACAAACAAAAATGGAATCCTAAATGGATCCGTTAGCATTTTGGCCCATGAAAAAACTCAGATCTGTGATATTCTGCCCTGTGTATCTGGTTTGGCAGGATTGTGAATTAATCACAAAAGTTTAAAACTTGTTTAAAATGTATTTTAAATAATAGCATGAACAAACAGGAACAGACACGTCTACCTCTGCACTTACAGTAATGGCTTCTTCACTTAAACCTTTAACCCACATCTTTTTTCATCTCAAGCACGAGTCTTTGCAGGTGGTCTGTGGGACACTTTGCCCGGGGAGAGCTAAGGGTCACAGGGTGTCTCTTTTTTTTGGTTTTATGGGAAGCTGAACGCTTACCTACGAAGGTGAAGGACACAGTGAGCGGCTGCTCCATCACTCAGCACAATAAATGGGTGCAATCTGTATCCCTATAGTACAGCACTGGCTGTTTTAAATTCCTCCTCTTTATCCAAATGAATGATGGACTCTAGTACAGCGCAATGTGCAGCAATATTAATATACATCAGAGGCCAGCGGCCCGCGCTAAATCACCAAACTGAGTGCATTTGTTATTTACATGACAAACCGGCACAGGGGAGAGGTGCAGACAGCAGAGACCCCCGCTTGTGCAAAGGTGGACAGACCCTTTCAGACCTGAAAAGGCTCCAGAACACTCAGCATAATGAAGAGAGACAGACATTACGATCAAAATGGACCACAGGATGCAGTGGCATCATTACTAATCCTTGCATCCCCTATCAGTGTGATGTGACCATCTGTATAGATGCAAACACTTCATATGCTTTTCCTGTGTGACGTATGCTGATCATTTTGTCTTCAAATGGCCATTAGGTCTGATGTGTTGCTGACAGTTGGGTCTATATGTTGTGGCACCTAAGGTTTCATATATGATATTAAACTGCAGTGCAAGTTAACAGGTACAGTTATAACAGTTATAGAGCAACTGTGAAATTCTCCCATTCATCACATTCAGTGTTTCTCTAAAGAAAGAAGCAGATTCAGTGAGAGGAAATGACATCAAAATGATGTGTTACAGTCTGTGTGTTTTATTTTATTTTATATATAAAATAATATAAAATAGAGTCTGAAGGCAGCGGATCCATATGCAGCATATTTATTAAGCACAAGCGCAGTCAAACTGGCAGGAGTCAATAACACAACAAACAGGTACAACATGGGAAATAGCAATAATAAAGTCTAGGCAACAGGTCTAGGCAGGCAGCAAAAAACAAAAGATAATCCAATAGACAGACGACCAGGAAACAGTCCAAGAAACACGGCAAGACAAACACAGGGAAACCGCTCAGAATCGTTAGCCGGGGCAAGACGAGACTTCGGCCAGAGCAATGGCACTGGTAGGTATTAATCGAGTCCTTAATGACACTGGCCGTGTTCCAGGTGAGGGATCATATGAGTTGTAGTTCACGACAGTGTGTTTCTCAGTATACTGCATGAGGAAATCTGATGTCAACCACAGAACAGCTCGGACCCAGCAGACATATAAATACTTTATCTGAGTTGAGACAGGACCTCGTCTGCACACTCCCCATCTCAGCAGCTATAAATCACACAATACTCAGTGTCAATCTGAGAAGGGCTTCACCTAAGACACGCCACAGTCTCTCTGTTGTACAATCAATAGGTATAAAATAAATGACTTGACGCTCATTCTCCGTGTGCTAACCCCTCTAATAAAATCCCTGTAATGCATATTTCATTTACTTTTATACTTATTGATTAGCTGTAGTCCAGTTACTAAATCACACACCTATCGATCTCTCAGTGGTGGCTCTGTCAGACAGCATCTAACCGCCCATTTGCAGTGCTGATAAAGAGCTCTGCCTCCGGACCCTCACAGTAAATCTTTGCAAACTAACTTTTTAATTCCAAAATCGATGGACGCTTAAATGGTGCATTATTTCTGTCTTCTCTTCTCTATCCAGAGCTGCATTATAAGTGAACCCCACATGCGTCTGAGGCTGATGTGTGGCAGTCTGCAGACTTTCTCTGACTTTACTGAAATTCTGATTCTTTCGTTTCAGCGTGTGGATATATAAGACATACACAATACATACAAGACAAGCATAACATCTTTATTCAGAGGACAGTCTGTCACTGCACTGAAATTGTGATTGGTCTAAAGTAATGCAATATTATCTCCAGATGGATCCATCACGAATAAAGATTAATTGAATAATTGTCATCATGAAGAATATTTCACCACAGGTAATAATATTCTCCAAAAATCAAACTTGAAGGTTAAAGATTTTTAACCATTTTTTTGCTCTAGTAGATTATTTTCATGGTAATTATTTATAACACACTAGCATACATTAAGACAAAAGCATGATTATAATGAAGGAAGATTTTAAACTGCAATTGAGCCATTGTCACATTGTGCCTTTGTAGAACTGAATTTCTCCCCTGAGAAGCAGTAAAACTGCCCTAGCCCTGTCTCTCCTGAAGAAAATCTAAGCACTTATGCAAAGATATCAAGGCTTTTGAAAATATTTGTCTGAGACAAATAATATTTATAAAGTACATGTATAGCTGTGTAGCCCAACAAGAAACTGTTTATATGGCAGATCTTAACAACACACTACAGTCGATTGTCATTGGGCAGCAAAGCCTCTGAAACAGATACATCAATTAAAAAAATAAATCAAAAAGGCGCGGCACACCTTTACGTGAGCATCTATTTTCATTAGCCTTCAGGCGCGCGAGCTGTGCTAATATGCGAAGATAAATGGAGGCATTCAGATGCATCAAAAAGGATTAGACTCCCCTGAGACCACAATCAATGCACACAAATCAATAATCAATAGGCCACTCACACCAATATACTACCCGCTGACATCACAATCTCACCGGTGAAATGAAGAGCAGAAGGACTGCAGATCTGAAATGTTTTCTCAGCAACCCTTTACAAACGTAAAGTGGATTGAGAAAAAATCACGTGAGGGATGTAAGCGCTGAGCACTTAATACAGGATGGGCACAATTTACAAATAACAGCTTTACTAGACTGTGCAGATTGAGCTGACGACTGTTGAGTGAAGACAGTTTCATCGCCCTCTCTATCAGCGTCAGGTCAGAACATGTAACTGTGTGTAATCACATTGTACCAGTGACTCCATCATTGCTACTTTTCAGTAGTGCAGGACGTCTGTATTTATCAGTGTCTCAGTAAACAGAATTTATCTGTTAGAATTAAATCTGTCACACACCCCCCCCCCCCTTCTTTGGGGTTTTAATATAATTGTGTCACAGGCGATTGTAAAAGAGGGTTTTTACAATGACATTGATGCCCCAAAAACCTTTTTTGTTGCATCCTTCGTGGTTACCGTGGTTTTCTATAATAAACAGGATGACACACAATGGATTATGTTAAATCCTCTTTTTAATGATCTTGAGAACAAGACAAAGACTAAATAAACCATTGCTTTTAAAAAAGTTGCTTTTTTGCTAGAATGTTTAAACTCTTATGGAGCTGCAGAAGGTATCTTGTGTAAACATGACATACAGGTAAATCAACAAAGATACTTTCACATAAACAAGTGTTCTGAGACTTATGTATCTAGAGGCCCAGGTCTCAAGAAAAGACTCACCGTCCCTCTGGAGGCTGGATTTCTGTGGCTTTGAGAACTCAACTCGTCTGCTGCTAAGCGGTGGGACACATCAGAGACCCCTGGTACAAATCCTCTCTTCTCTGCATTCATTTGGGAGTATGATTTATACTTTTTGAAGTAAAAGGGTCTTGAAATCTTCTATAAAGGAATTAAGAAGCATCCCATGAGTCCAGCATTCTAATGAGAGCACGCCAATAATAGCCGCCACTTTTAATAGACAGAAATTAGTATTCAGCAGCTCCAAACTTCAGTGTGAAGACAGCTTTCAGGTGCAGAAGAGAGCAGATGAGACACTTCACTCATGTTGTGTTTCTGTCCACTTATCAAGAACCCTTTCTAGAACAACCCATGAGAGACAGGAAAGGAACATGGGAGGGAATTAACAGTGTGCTGTAAATTTACGCCAAAGGCAGCATTCAATGAAACTTTCTAGTCTTGCACAATAATGTTAAAGATCTGTGAGTGTGATTACAGGAATAAGTGAATGATGACATTAAAATCACCTGCAGTGTTTGTACTCTCTCAGAAACTAGCATGGCCTCAAGGGTATGGTGTGAAGAATATCTTTATATACCAACTAGATTTGTACATTTCTGATGAAAATGTGAACTGAAATGCTTGACCGTTCAAACTTCACTGGTGATTTTTAGAAAGTTGTAGGTTGTTGCCAGGGCATGGCTGTGTGCTTTGATGATGTTATCATGTGGTTGCTAGGTGGTTGTTGACGCATCACTGTACTTTGTTTCTGTAGTGTTTTAACATGTTTCAGAGGTTTTCAGTGGGTTTTTCAATGTCGCTATGTGGCTGTCAGGGCATTCTGGGTGGATTTTTAGTTTGCTGATTTTAGTTTAGCATTTCTGAGTGGTTGCTTTCGGCCTCACTCAAAAGATCCCATCCCAGCCTGATATCCTTGTGTGATATGACTCAGGTTCCTCTCCTAGAAGTCCTACCATTTGGAAAAGTAATATCACACCAGAATTTGAACTGAAATCCTGTAGGAGCCAATAGACCTCGTAACGTGAATGTCTGTGGATGTAGATGTGGTCTCTGCAGATAAAACAAGTGACACAAGTGGTTTTAATGTGGAATACATGTGAGACATGCTGTGTCAAATGTGTGAAAGGTCAAGAGGACACAGTATGGAGGTCAGTCCCAACAGTTATTTAATGCAGTCGTCCTGCACATCAAAAAGACGCTATCCCTGAAAAACTTTCCAGCAGGTCAAATCAGTTAACCTTTCCCCACCCAGCCTCTGAGGAGGTCACACTTCATTTGAAGAGTTAACTAAAGGCTAGTCGGTCGATTTATTGATCTTTGATGGCAAAGTTGTTCAATGGCCGTTTTCACGTAACAAAGGGACATGAAAACCTTCAATAAGCATCTCAGTCATGTCCACTGTGTAAGTTTTTTGTTATAGAAGAGCCATAAATACAATAGTCTTTCACCTTGCCACTTACCTCAATGATAATTTACCAGGCTAAGCTGTCTGAATACAGAAAAGCAGTAAACCTCAGTAAACGCCTCAGACTCCTCTCACTATAAAACAAACCTCCCAGCAGACACATCACATCACAGAATTCCCACAGAGGGACCTTGAAATAATTAAGACACATTTAGTTTGTCATGGGCAGATTTAGTTGTGAAACTCACCTGCTCTCAGGACACAATATATTGATGACCAATGGCTACATAGATGAATGAAAGCTGGATGAGGAAAAAACTGAAATGACGAATAGAAACAATATCTAATCTCCAGCATAAAACTGAAACGAAAGAAACATCCTGAAATTGTTAAAAAATCTTTGATATCTACAGAACATTGTGAAAATGTGTTTACAATAGTGTGTTGCAAATCACCCAGCGATTTCAAACATAAGATAACAACGACAAAGATATTATGTATTTATTTTTGTTTCTATATCAATTACATTATGTAGTTTATAGAACATATGCAAATATGTTTCAAAAGTTATAAAGTAATAAGATGGATAGATTATCACAAAACTCACAAACAGTGTCTGTAACCAGCAGTTATCAGCCAGAATAAAAACAAACACTCCAGATTTACATCAAAACATTTTAATTTCCATTTCATGTTGTTCTTGTGTCAAATGCTGTTAGATGAGGTGTAATTTCTCTGGTTCTGGAGTCAAATGAAGGTTTAATCATTTAACACACACACACACATTCAGGACCTAGGCTGAGGCTTCATGAATTGTCTGCCTCACTGTGAATTTTGTGTCCCACAGTGAAGGTATCAGCATTGAAATCACGTTGACTAGCACTGCTGCAGTTAATTGGATTAGCTATGCCTTCAGAACTAATTAGTCCTTTGTAATGACCTCATATTAGTGCTGCACACACTAACACATGACATTCTAACATCATTCTTTACTGCATTTCTAACATACATTTCAATAATGTCATCAGGCAGCACTAGCTTCAATCTTTCCAGCTCACTCACCAAAACAAATCTCAACATCATTCATAACAGCAGCCTCTCGAAATTGCCACTTTTGCTTGTGTCTTTTTGTTTACTGAAGACCTGCTGAAGTACCATCTAAAAATGTACAAAGTAAATGTGCCAGATACAAACAAGTTCTCGTTCCGTCAGCTCCAGTCGTGTCTGTCCGGCCTCTGCTCTTTTTTGCTTATTCTGTCTCTGGGTAAAGTGTATCTTCAACGCTGGGACTGAACAAACCCTCAGGTTATTGTTTCAGGCAACATCTTGCCAGCATCTGCTCAAAAGATCTGCTGTCCTGCCTGTGGCATCAGCGCAGTCTCCCACCTCAGCTACCCCTCAGTACCACAGAATGACCTTATCATCATTCATGTAAATATGACTGTAATCAAAATCACCATTATATGTTAAATATATTACTGCAGGTACATCACTAAATAACAAAACATTATTTTCTTTACTGCATTATTTTCTTTATACTTGAACGTGCTGATTATTTCTAACAGATGATAATCCAACATCAGATAATCATATTAACAAGAAAAAGGCCCTTTCAAAATAAAGCCTGAAAACAGAGTTTATCAAAGCGAGACGTTACATTTACATTTACATTTATGCATTTAGCAGACGCTTTTATCCAAAGCAACGTACAATTGAAGGAACAATAGAAACAGTGCATCAACTGAAAAAGAACAACAACAATCTTATAAGCATGGTACCATTTTCCCTAGACTAGTATAGCGTAAGTAAACAAGTGCTGTTGTCCCACCCCACCCTTTTTTTTTCTTTTTTTTATTTAGAGACAGTAGAGAGAGGTAAGGGAGAAAAGAGGAGGAAAAGAGAGAAGTGTTAGTAGTAGTAGCATTTAATTGGGGAGGTATAGTCTAAAAAGGTGAGTCTTTAGTCTTTTCTTGAAGATGGATAGTGAAAAGCAGTAAACCACGTTAATAACAGAGCATCACAAGTGGTAAAAGACAAATAATTAAAAAATTAAATAAAAAACTTTAAGACTGTGAATGACTTTAAGACTAAAATGGACACCAACATTCCAATTACAGATCAACAAAATAAATACTAAATTAAATTAAGTAAATAAAATACTTTTACAAAACACTTGTTTTACAACACTGCAAATAAACATGAGGTGAAAGAAAAAGTGAACAAGTAGCTTATCATGATTATGATATTTGTACCCCAGTATAATGGTGTATAGTGGTTTTACTGGTTGTCATCAAACATGTTTATGATAAAAAGCATTTAACACTCATTGAAATCAATGACATTTTGAATAATTAATTTGACAGACACAAGCATAAAATGGGTCAAAATGACTGACTGTTGTGTGAGTTTGTCTGGGCTGCAGTGTACTTTGATCACATGACCTTGAGCATGAGGATTGGCAGGGTCAGCTGCGCGCTGATGTAGGACTTTACTCACAATGCAGCTGGCAGCAGATGGGCCGCACTCAGCCACACCCGCGCACACCCTCTAAACAGATGTGGGGGGGTGGACGGCTCCAGGGAATAAGGCAGACCAAGCATTTCTAAACACACACATACATGTGCAGCTGTCAGCCTCGCATCTGCATCGCACATCTGACCCTTTACAATCAGGTAAATATAGATTTTAGATTTTTTTATATTATATATTAATTAATATTAACTCCAATCTTATAATTCCTCTCCTGCAGACAGCAGGAGTCATTCCAGTGTAAGTTGTAACATTTATAATAGTAAAGTTTAGGACAATATGTTACGCTTGTTTCCCAGTTTGTAAACTGAAGATCATTGGATCATTAACAGGAAGGAGGATTTTGCAACAAATCTAAAATCACTTTTAAAACTAATTTGACTAAAAAAGCCGCAGTCGATATTAATGTTTGTTTCACCTTGGCTATGGAAATGAGAAACAACACATTATTGCATTTCCTACCTAGAATGAGAATTAGGGCCATACTGATACCTTGGGGTAAAAAATCCTGAGAAAACCCAAATGACATCTAATTGTGTAAAATGTTTTTTATTTAAGACTTCAACTAAAAACTAAAAGTTTTATTTATAAAATCTTATTACAGATATTAGACTTGAATGATTTTAGTGTGTGCTGAAAACATGACATTATAACAGGTAAAAAATACATGCAGCATTCACTGGAATTATTTATTATACATGAACAGTTTCTCTTTCATGTGAAATACAGAAACTCTCCAGATGCAGTAAAAGTCAAAAGAAGGAAATTATGCAGAGCAGATTTTTGAACATTAGCAGAAATGTGATGAGGTGATGTCATTGCTGAAGGCTGGATCCCACGACACATTGCCCTGAATCTGAGCAATAATCAAAAGTAGCTCAATTAATCTGTATCTGGAGAAATCAGGTGAAATTCAGTCTTTATTGTGTTTGAGTGTCAAGGGAAGTGAGAAGTCCTGTCAAGTTTACAAAGGATGATCAACATTGTATAAACAATTAATTAGAGGCACACATTACGTATTCATCTGTTTTAAAGGGGCAATGTGATGTTGCTGAAAGAGAGCTAAAGCCAATATGAAACCCTTTCCAATAAACATCATCTAATTTCTGCTGTGTATTATTGACACCAATGTTTTCACTGAACTTTCAGGGGTCTCTTCTCTCCACTTATCTTCAGCTCAGATTATCTGAACTTCACTGCTATGCTCATGCTTACGATGCAACATGATGTTACATGAAATTACTACCTAGTGAGGCAGCTTGTTATATATTACAACAAAGCCTATATCATCATATATACTTACTACACATAAGTATAAACATACTACACATTACTGTTTTTGAGAATTTTTCACACTTAATACCAGAGGTGTTGCTACTTAGTAGTTTATATGAAAAACTATCATATACCATCTCAGTTTTGTCCCCTGCTTTCAATTGAATAAAACCATTAATTATCTGAACTCCAAAGTTCAGCTCAAAGTACGAAATCTATGCACAGAAGACTTGTCTTCTGCCTTTTTGTCTGAGCTAATCTCTTTCTCATTCTATTGTTTACACACGTTTTATGAGGTAAGCCTGAAACCAGACCCACCAATTAGGACATAATGCCTCATGAGGCTAGTATGCAAGTTTGTGGCCAGATTATTGGTCAGCAGAGAGTCGGAGAGCTTCGAATTATTCCTCATTCCAGAACAAAGGAGGATGAGAGAAAAGAAATGAAGGATTCCAGCTGATAACACAGCACCCTTTCCGAGTCTGTGCCCTCTTCAATGAGACTGATTAAAAGGTTATTCCAGCATCCCTCATCTCCACTAATTGGATTATTGCAGGGATTAAGGGAAACGAAATTAGACGAGTAGCTTCCAAAACTCTTACTTTCCTAAATAAAGATTACTAAACCTAAAAACGTTAATAGGTCTAAGACAACTAGGATCTAACATGGCCCACTGGTTACTCATTTAACTTCAGCATGTATACATGTGCAACCATGTTAAATAAGATGACAAAGGTACAAGACAGCAAACACTGATTATCATGGAGATTTTACCCATCACCTTCATTGTGCACATAAACACTTTCATTCATTCAACCTGCATATGTTTACTTTGCATTATGATGTACTTTGCGTTATGATAGTTTTCTTATCCTTAATAATAGTGTTTTCCAAGTAAACACTCACTGACCCGGTTCTAAAAGCTAGTGAGCTACATTAGTATCCACAAAGACAGCTACTTATTATGACAGTAATGCAATGAAGCCTCATACAGAATGTTGAAAACAACAGTCAAACAATACATTAAAGAACCTGTTGCATTGTATTGTAGTACATTATGTTGCTGGAATTGTTTTCTCAGAGGGATTTATTTTCTTCTGCTTTCAGGGTTCTTTGTCAAAAGTAATTGTATTAAAATGGAGCAAATTCAAACACACTTGCCTATGTCAGGCCATACAGAGACAGTTCATCCAAAAATGATTTCTTTGTTTTCAGTTTGAAATCAACTTTTGAGAAATGACTCAGTGGTTCACTGCTGGACAACATTCACATAATGTCCAAAACTGAAGAGGCTCAGTTAGTTTTCTGAGGCTGACGACCATCTCTTCCAGGTGAGAGGCAAGGCTGTTCACAGCTAGGATCCCACAGGTGAGGTCTTTCAGGGAGTCCAGACTGAAAGCCAGGTGGTGTGACCACTATTAGGCCAAGAGCAGGTCTAATGAAGGATTCACTGAGAGCAGCTGCTTCACACACACTTGAATTGGCTAAAGACGGTCTGGACAGTGTCTGTACTTGCTTTCAAAATAACATCTGGACTCACTGTATGCGTGTTACAGCCTGGGGATGCAGCCGCTCGCAGCATTTTACATACTGTCATGCTCCAGTATGGAGAAGGTGTCATTAAACGCTCTCACTTCTGCACTTCATTTAAACAAGTCCACATCTTAAACTATAAAGCCAATGATTGATTGAGTTGCTCTCTAATCCCAGCACGCAACAATCAGGCAAGTGAGACATGATTGACAGGTTGCCACAGCGTTCCCATTTATTTCTTCTTTGGAGCTGTTTTCTGTCAGAGGCTGTATTGATTTTTCCATAAAGTAAGAAAACAAGCAGGGCTGGGGGTCCGTGCCAGGTCAAGGCAAATTAAAGCAGAAGATGTAAAGCCCGCTGTCGGCCCACCAGTGGTTATAGTTAAAACGTTGCTCTCCTTAAAACATCATATCATCCGATCATCATAAAGCTAAAGGAGAGGCAAAGACAAAGATTTTTATTCAAAGCAACTTACAGCAAGTCAACCTGTACAACTTATCAGTACATGTGTTCCCTGAGAACTAAACCCCAAATGTATTTGTATTGGTCTTTTTTATTGACACTTTTAAGAGAGTGGGTAGGAACACTTGTTCTGCCCACACGAGCACCACAGCACATGTACTTACTACTAGGTCATGACTCTGTCACACGTTTTTTTTTAAATGTGTTAATGGGTTGATTGTTGTCTTCAGGCAACAAGTAACAGTGATTTTCTTTACCTGCACGGAAACATTATTCATCTTTAATAGTGTATTAATAAGTGAATTACAGCCTGTATAAATCACTTTGAGAAGGCCATGCTGAATACCTATGAAGGCTAGTCGCTAGATCATTTTAAATGTCACCCTATTAAACAGCCCCTACCAAACTTTTATTGCTGGACTAGTTACTTAAGGTGACAAGTGAAGAGAATATTACAGAGAAATGTATTTTATTGTTACTGCAGAACCAATAAAAGAAATCTGTTTATGTGTATTTCAGCTTTTTTTTCAGTTATTCAAAACAGTGAGTGATGTACCAACTTCAATATGAAATCAGATACTGTGTGTACTTCCCACAATAATAAAGTGACACAAAAAAGCAAAAGAAACACCACTGAAAGCCAGAGACCTGAAACAGAAACAGTGTTTCATACGAACACAAAGAACATTTAATCTTCCTCTTAATATTTGCAAATTTGCTCTTGGGCTCCTGGGAAAAGGCCTCACAGCTCAGCTCTTATCTGTCTCCTCCACATTTAGCAGCGTAGCTCAGCTCTCTCAGCAGCAGCCCGAGGCGTCGCTCACTAAAGCCTCTGGGACACGTGGAGTCCGAGGGCGTTATTGCTCAAGGCAAGCCAGAGCATCAGGGGAGACGCCTGAGTTAGAATACTGAGGGAAGAGAACATTCAGCCACACGTGTGTAAAGAGTCGTTTCAGCAGTGACCCTTACAGTTTAGAAACCGACCCCTTCAAGACATACAGTTTCAGGAATTTCACTTCCTTAATACAGCCTGACAGTGTATTCGCTGTGTATCGTCGGGGTACTAAAGACTTATTATTCCACTATTCCAAACACTCCTCATGACAGCCGTAGTATCTGAAGTTATCGGCGTTTGTGCTTGACTTGAGCTTGGACTCTGGAATATGTAAGCGTATTAATTTAATATTTAAATGAATATTATATATCATTAAATATTTATATCATTTACATTATACTTATCAGACAGTTTTATTCAAAGGGACAGTCAATTCAAGGTATACATTTTTTGTCAGTACTTGTGTTCCCTGGGATCAAACCCACAACCTTTGTGCTGCTAATGCAATCATCTACCAATTAAGCTACAGACAGACAAGTTTAAATTCTAAAGAACTGCTTCAGGAACAAACTACAAACACTCCAGCATCCAAACACAGCTTTAATAGCTGGATCTTCTTTAGGTTTACAGACTGACATTTCCCTTGAAATCTGATTAACAGCTCACACATATTTTATTACAAATATATGTGATATGTTAATTAAGAATATATATATGATTGAATCACATAACAGCATGAATCTTCAGAACTGACAGAGTGCTGTCAGAAGAAGTGTCAAAGATCCCAGCCAGACTGGTTTCCTGCTCCCATCACAACAAATGCAGCAGCAGGTTTAGTGAACTCACTCAACACCTCCACTACTGTGCTAGTGTAACAACTGTGTGATTCATACATGAGCTAATGTGTCTTAGATATTTCCTGACAAACAGACCCAAAAACTTTACAAATGTCTCCATTTCAGTTTCAAATAAGATCTAACAATGTCAAAAATGAAACTAAATAAAATGCTTTGCTATGCATTTAAATGAGATGATTAGCATGCTTTATCCATTAAAGTAGAAGCTTAAGAATCTTTATTTAATCTTTAAATTAATTTGAAAAATTTTAATGATATAATTTTAAACAACATTTTTGTCTGTGGTGTTACCAGTAGAATTTGTTCTAAAAGCAGGGAGCAGGGATATGCAATTTTAGGGTCATGATGATTCAAAGATCAGGGGACATTTTGGAAATATTAATTGACTAAATTGATCAATTTTGTCAGATCTGCAAGTTTTCATCATACAACCAGAGACACTAATAAAGTGTGACACATGAAATGGTCAGAAAGAAAGAAGGTCTTCACCATGCTCCCCTCAGACCCACCAGCACCTGCTATGAAACTTCCTACAGAACGCCCTGAAACACCCAGGCGGGCGTCCTGTTACCCTGAAACGCCCAGCGGGTGTCCTGTTCCCCTGAACCGCCCTGGCGGGCGTCCTGTGCTCCTGATCTGCCCTGGCGGGCTCTCTCATCTCCTGATCTGCCCTAGCGGGCTCTCTCATCTCCTGATCCACCCTGGCAGGCTCTCTCATCTCCTGCGCCGCCCTGGTGGCTCTCTCGACTCCTGCGCTGCCCTGGCGGGCTCTCAGAGACTCAAGACTCACTAGTCTCTCTAGTTTGTCAAGCCTCTCTGGCCTCTCACATCTGCCTGGTCTCTCTAGCCTCCCTGGGCTCTCCGGCCTGTCTAGCCTCCCTGGGTTCTCTAGCCTTTCCAGCCTCCCTGGGCTCTCTAGCCTTTCCAGGCTCGCTTGCCTATCTCCAGCCTTTCACGGCACTCTAGGCTCTCCAGTCTTTCACAGCCCTTTAGGCTCTCCAGCCTTTCACGGCCCTCTCTAGGCTCTCAAGGTTCTCTAGCCTGACTCGCCGCTGAGGGTCTCTCCAGTCACTGGCTTTGCCCATGGTGGTCCCTGCTGTCCCCGGCTTTGACCCTGGTGGTCCCTGCTGTCCCCGGCTCTGCCCTGGTGGTCCCTGCTGTCCACGGCTCCACCCTGGTGGTGCCTGCTGGTGCCTGCTCCGCCCTTGTGGTCCCTGTC
>JBAJNP010003791.1:0-37238 GCA_036877545.1 Yasuhikotakia modesta
GTAAGAAAATCATGGTAAAACAACATAAAAATCTGAACAGGTCAAGGGGTTCACAAACTTTCAAGCAGCACTGTATATATATATATATATATATATATATACACTACTTCAAAATCTCACACTTGTTTAGTAACACTTACTAATTAGTGTACCAATGCATTTCTGCTGTTTAACAGAAAGGGGCTGTTTAACAGAAAGGAAGCTGGCATGTTCTTCTTTCTAAGGTGGTATGTGTAAGATAGTCAGATGTCCATCTCAGCTCAACTCTTGCACAACACCTTTAGCAAATAGTGACATGTTTCACAAATTAATCCATCAGTCCTTTAGTATCATCTTTCAATCACAAGATAATCTATTGACTCACTTACTGTAATCTTTTTATTGTTTTCTAGTTTTAGAATATGGACAAATAATCTTTAACCTTTCACATTACATTATGACATTTAACTTGTCCTGCAATAAAGGAAGGTGTTGTGTTACTTTTTAAACTTATTAAATGTGAGATTTTTATACAATGGACAATGAAAAAGCAAAGAAAATATCCTGTAGACTTTCATTATAGGAGCCTTGAGCCATATACAGAACTGTGTCATATAGAATATCATAGTTATAGAGGTTTAGTTCTTTTGACCTAGGTCAGTAGGAAACCACCTAGCAACAGAACAGAACACCTTAGCAACCACACTGAGGCAAAAACACAGTAAACACTTTAGCTAAATATCAGAAACAACTAAATGGCAACTCAACAACGAGTAGCTTAACTGGTAAAGCACTGTGTTACAAGTGCAAAGGTTGTGGGTTTAAACCCAGGGAAGTGATGATAAAAATATATGCTTTCAATACACTGTAAGTCGCTTTGAATAAAAGTGTCTGTCAAATGAATAAATGTAGATACTTATATAAATGACTTTTAAAGTTCACGTCTTTTTACTTTAAGAGTTGATTGTTTTGCTTGACATTATTTTGATGTTGGAACGCTTCATTAAAGATAAACTTGAGGTTACTACACCTTCAGCGGAAGTTGCCAAGGTTTCCGGTACAACATGTAAGCTGCGTTGTATTAACAAATGTCTTACTCATTTGACTACTTTAAGTAGAAATGTGTGTGTGTGTGTTATCTGATGAAGGGGGCATGTGAGACTGTGTACATATGTCAGCTGCAGTGGTGGTGCTGTGGACTCATTGGCTGTCTGTGATATAGTTATGGTTGTTTGGTTTGATCTGGTGAGAGGTGAGTGTGCAGAAAGAGGAAGAAATTGTAGGTGACTCATGAGGTTTCAAGCACCCTGTGCCACTTACAACATCTGAAGAGTTTCAACACTTCCTGTCTCTCTCTCTGTCTCTTTCTCACTCTCTCTGTCGTTTGGTCTCTCTCTTTGTCTCTCTCTTTATCTTTTATAAGTGCTATACAGGACGTTGTGGGGTAGTCAGAAGGATTAAAGGGATAGTTCACCCAAAAATTATTCACCCCTTAAGCTACTCCAAATTTGTATGACCATGTTTTTCTGGTCGGTGATCACACTGCTTTTGAATTGTACTTCATTACAGTAAAGTGAACTTGACCCAAAAAACTATTATGGTTGTTTACATCTTTTAGTGTCATTTTTAAAGGTCTCCGAAGCCATATGCAAGCTTGTGTGACTACTTTTGTGGTACTTTATTGGCATTTTGAATCTTGACAGGAAATGAATACCCAATATATTCTTATAAAATTCATCTTTTGACTTCCACTAAGAAAAAAATAAATAAAGTCACATGGGTAAGTGAATGATGGCAGAATTTTTATTTTTAAGCAAACTACTCCTTTAAATGTTAAATGGCACAGAGAGATAGAGGTATATATTGATCATTGATTCAAGTTTCTCAGGACAGTTTTCTTCTATGAAGTCTCAGTTTCCCGTGCGACTGTACGGAATGATCTGGAATTTGTGAGTTCAATGTCCTTAAATGGACCTCAAACTACAGCAAAGTTGCCGCAGCTTGCGTTATTAAATATATCTCATAGCCAAATAAATAAACTATTTTTGTCTTTAGCGTTCAGATGGGTGGGTGTTTGTTTGGGTAGATTTACAGTCTCAGTGGATTGTTCATTGTGTCTTTAATAGCAGTGAAGCCCTGCAGAAATCATTTCCAGTAAAAATCTCTACATCATTGTGGGCATTGGGGTGTTTTCCATTTGCAAATTGTTTCTTTTTGTTATACGCAGAAATATCTGGCAGAAAAAGTTTTGCGTAATAAAGTGCATGAGTAAATAAGGTAGGTTTGTCTCTTTTGTACCCGAAAACAAGACAAAAATACTGCTTGAGGATTATTTTTATATGAATAAAAAAGCCTGTCTCAAGCTTTGAGACAATTCATGCTTTAAACCGTTTTTCTTCACTGTTTTATTTGTTAGATGCTTATATCCCAGGTAACCTATAGTATAAGGCCTATAATTTATCTTTATGTACATTCTGTGGAAATTGAACTATTAATCGCACCCTGCTCTACTACACATTGGAAAAGTTAGGAAAGGAAAGTCATGTGACCAAATACTGGTCCCTGCAACTAGTAAATCTGTTATTTTTTTTTATTACCAATCATGTAACAAAAAATAAGACAATCATAATTGCTCAAGCTTGTTTTCTAGTACTTGCTTTAAGATATTAAACTATAGTAGCACAAACATTGTAGCATTAAAGCCGTTAGACATGTTCTCATCTGAATGTCCACAAGGTGCTGAAGGTGAAAAAGTAGTTAAACTGGTGAAGGTCAGGGGGTTCGAATCTCAGGAAACATGCAAACTGATAAAACATTTTAACTGCACTGTTAGTGGCTTTGAATAAGTGTGTTTGTCAAATGCATGATTATTACTTTTTAATAATCATTTACTTTTAATAATCATACTTTTTGCTATTCCAATTAAATGAAACGTGTTTATAAATCACACATCATATTAAATAAACACTTGTGGTAATGAGCGCTCACAGCGGTTTCTTTTTTTGAATAGTGAGTGTGTGGCCCAACTAAAGACGCACTAGGCGATAAAACTGTCTGTTTTTTCCTGGCAGAGTTGATGATTAAATTGATTAAAGAGAGTGTAAATATACTCTTATCATGTGAATACTTGGGCTGATGTAGATTAGTGTGTGTGTGTGTGTGTGTGTGTGTGTGTGTGTGTGTATGTATGTGTAAAGTTTTTTGTTCTGTTCATTGGAGCTTACATTTCTTAGCTTGTTAGAACAAGATCAGTGACCAGTTTCTTTCCTTATCTTGTGCACTTGTTCAGGTTGTCTGGATTCCTGGACTAATACATGGAAGTGTATTAGTACATTTAAATATGTGTTTAGAAATATTTGTGGTAACAGCCATATAAATCTGCCCCCTGTTAAGACCCAGTCAGTTGTCTTATTTGTATGTGTGGAGGAAATATTTTCTTTTAAAAACTCAGGGATTGACCTAACATCACCAGAGCTTCCTATTTCCTGCAGGTTTCTCTCTGCCCCTTTTTTAGTGACTTTAATTTTTTTCTTTAACATATGCATGCAATCATGTGTTGGAGGAGGCGTGGCGTTGGGCTGAAATGAGGGCTAGCTTACTATTGCTAGCCTCTATGAATTTACTTAACCAATTCTTTCATTAAACCAGAATTGGAATTTCAAACCAACAGAATAGCCATTTGTCATTAGCTCCTGCACTTTTAACCTTTGACCTTGTGAGTGCCAGACACCAAATTCCCCCCTAAGGTGCAACAGCGTTGACTCACACTTAAAGAGCAAATGCAGAGTGAGATTCCAAACGGTGTGTTTTCACTTGTTTTGTATATGAACACATGTCTGTGCCTGTCTGCAAAACTGTGTCAGCACTGTAACGTTCTGGTTAACGGGGTTGAAACTCATTCATTCAGGATCTTAAGTTATCAGGCAATTGACTTACAGTAATAAGAATTACAGGACATTGCCTCAGATTTGTGTGGGTTCTTAAGAAATCGAACGATATGCTTTTTAAACAGAGTGGCACACATACATATTGGATATGTGGTTTGCAGGGACACTTCATAGATGTAATGATTTTTATACTAAAGCTAATTAAAATTAATCTAATACAAGTTTAAGCTAATCCAAGTTTCTATCCCATATAGACCTTACTCCTAAACCTAACTGTAACAGAAGACCTTTTTAATTAATCTTATTATTTTTTTATTTGTTTTGTAACCATTTGGCATATAAAGACATAAACCTGAAGTGTAACTATAAACCACGCTTACATATGCATATGCCATTATTCACATTCTCATAAATCATATATATAGTACACACGCACACCAACACATATATACACTCATATTTATGCACATATTTAGGGTAATTTTGACATTGCTAATATGTTACTTTTTACACATTATTTATTTATCTCAAAGTTGCCAGATATTTGTGGTTTTACAGTGTTTTAAAAGCGCTGTCCATTTGTCAACTTTTGTGCTAGGATTCTCCACAGTTGTTGCCAGTGCTTGCCATTCCACTCTCCCTTTCCCTGACGCTATACTTGAACACTGATCTGTGTGTGATATTATGAGGGAATAATCACAAAGATTAATTCTCAAACAAGCTCTTAATTGGTTTAAGCCCCCGGGCATGAGCAGCAGAGCTTTAGTCAATCCTCCACCACCCACAGAAACATGTCACAGCATGCATCTGTCCTCCTGGTTCCCACTCTCAATCTCTCCCTCTGCCACGTGCTATTCAAGGGCCCTGATAACACTAGGGCTCCCAGGGCCTTGTATTATTTTAGCACACTGTATTGGTGTCTCTCTATCACACATTTTCCCCCTCTTCTATTTCTAATGTGTAGACATAGATTTCCTCTGGGGTGTATTTATGTGTTCTATTAACTTCATTTTGTTTCTTTCTGTTCAGCTGGACTTTTATGACTGTTGTCTATAATTAAACCTGGACGTTATATTTTATGAAGGAATTGTGAGTGGTCCCTGTTTGTGGGAAACTTGTTGATGCTGGAATGTTGTTGGTTGTTGCCAATGCGTTGCTGTGCAGCCCCTTGTGGCAATACTAAGAATTCAAACCAAGCTTGGATACATTTCAATAAGCAGTTAGATACCAAATCAACTTAGCACAACTTACTTTAGCACAGCTAAATACTAAACACAGCTAACATGAATTTGGGTCCAGTTACCCATAAAAAATTGTTTTGCAACAGGAATTGTGATGCCTGTGTTGGGGGATGTGTCTCATTAGGAGAGCCTGGCTTATGTCATTTTCTCTTTCTCATGCTGTGTCTCTCACTCCCTCTTACTCTGTGTCAAGAGGGACAATGTCTGGGGTTGCCAAGGCTTGACCAAATCCCTCCTAACAGGATTGGAGGAGGGTTAATAAGTTTAACTATGCTTCAGTACCGGACACATACACACACACACACACACTTTTTATGTCTTAAAGTCCTGAAGCAGATTAATTAAATTAGATTGATAAATAGTACTATAAAGTGTGTAATAAGTAGAATTAAAAAAGCTGTGCTGTGCTCAGTTCATGTAAATCAGTTTTATTTGTTTCAGTGAATCAGTGAATGTTTCAGTTGAAACTTGTATCATCACTGCAGAGATGTCTTTAGATATTATAAAGTTTAAGTATTGTTGATTTTGGAAATGTTTATTTCAACATATGATTATATAAAAAAATTATGGTGTTATACATTCATTAAATAAATAGCAATGAATAAATTGTTAATTTCATGAAAACCATGTGGAAAACACACTGATCATTTTTTTAACCTCCTTTTACTTACATTAAACATTTTGAACAATGGCTACAAATTTTTGTTTAGTTAAAATAGGCTAAAAGATATTGATATAATTTTACTAAATATCACTTTTATCTATTTTATAGCATTTTTACTACATTATCAATATCACTATTCCTACTTTGCTAAACTGAAGGCTAGCTAGACATTTATATACATTTGTGTAATGCCTTTGTGTAAGTCCGTTGAATTAACAAATAAAAATTAAACAAAAGCAGACTAAACGAAAACACATTTGTTTGCAGGACTTCATTTGAGACTGTATTGTGCAATGCCAAAAAGCAAACAGCACAAGCATTTACTATAGACAGAATTTCCTGAAGTGAAACACGACACCATGAGGTGCTAGAATGAAGGAATGGGGGAGGATTTACCCCTCGTGTGGAGGGTGTTGTCAAAATTTCTGGCTACCACTGACCCAAGCGCAGAAAATAGCTTGGTGGCAAAAAAGCAGGAGAGGTGGAGATGAATGAGGGTCTGCGAAAAGCTAAAAATACTCAAGAGGCTGGAGACATTTTTACAGTGGAGAGAGTTACATGCACGAGGAGGAATGAGGAGACACGTAAAGAAACGGGAAAAAGGTTGAAAGGATTTCTACTCCACCATGTTTATAGCGCATCACAGACTGAGTGCAGAGAGACAGAAACCACAACAGACCACATACAAAGTTACAAAGAGGTTTTAGGTTTCATAGATCCTGGTAGTCCCACAGACCGAGACCTTTGATTGTTGACATGAAGTCTGGTCAGTACTGCAGCCATCTTGCCTCAAGTCATTGTCCAACAAAGGACCAGCCAGTTTGGTCTCTTGCCAATAAATATGAAATGTTCAGTTCCACCTGGTGGATGTTCTTTCCGGGTGTTCGTTGTAGGAGCTCAGACTGTATACACTATATAAGCTCCTGACACTGATACGTCCGACAGCCTGTAAATGATCTTACAGTGCCCTGTTGGTTTGCCTCCCCAGTTTTAAAAATTAAGATGTTGATATTCAGCTCATTATCTAAAGAAGCTGATTCATCTTGGGATAAATCACCCAATAAATCACCTAAGCTCTTTGTGCTTCCTCATTACATCAAACAGTTTTTCCTCACTTTGTGTTTCCTCATTACACCAAACAGCTTTTCCTCATTACACCAAACAGCTTTTCCTCACTTTGTGTTTCCTCATTACATCAAACAGCTTTTCCTCATTACATCAAACATGTTTTCCTCACTTTGTGTTTCTTCATTACATCAAACAGCTTTTCCTCATTACATCAAACATGTTTTCCTCACTTTGTGTTTACTCATTACATCAAACAGCTTTTCCTCATTACATCAAACAGCTTTTCCTCATTACATCAAATATGTTTTCCTCACTTTGTGTTTCCTCATTACATCAAACAGCTTTTCCTCACTTCCGGGTTGAAGTTTGTTTCTGTCTAGGGACAATTGTAAGGCATTTGTAAGACTAAAGTTTTTTCTTTTTTCTGATTAAGAACTTGTTTTTAAACACATACACGAATACATAGTGGGTTTGAGGCTTTATTGTGAAGATGTTCGGCATGCAGTGAGCCTCTTCCTCTGTTTAGGACAGCTGGCCCAAATGTAATTGGAAAAGAATTATGGCTAAGGCTTTTAAGCAAATTTAAAATAACCTCAGAATTAAGATGGGCATATGGGAAAGTTAAGAGTTGAAACACATCATCCCACTCTGTGATACATTTTGAAGGAATGTTTTGGGTTTAATTCAGAATCCTCTCAGTTTCTGTGACATGCTTTTGATTACCACAAAATGTAACCGTAGTTAAAAATAATTCCAATGAAAGGAACACAAAAAGTATGAAAAAAGTATTTAAAAAATTGTTAACAGTCATGCACTAAACTGAACTTCACAGCGCAAAGAAATTACTTATTCAATACAGCATTTTACATACTAATACATATACATACTAAATGTTAATACATAATACATGTTAACGTGTTTCATAAAAACTATACCAGTAAGTTATCATTACTGCTCAACAGCCCAACACCAGACCCTTTTGAGTGCTGTTTAAGGGAGAGATTAGGATAAATTTGATCAAAAGTAGGATTACTAATTTTTGTATGTCTGGTAAAAAAATATGACTTGGTGGAGTGGTTTGGATGAATGAATTATGTCATTCCTTACCTTATTACCTAATATACCATACCTTATTTTCTAATAGTTCTCTAAATTCTTGTCTAATATGTGCTGTTTGTTATTAGGGTGTGTGTGTGCATGGGTTTGCGTATTAACTGTAATGCATATCAGTACACAGGCCCCATCCCGGCAGACCGCGAGTCTCCGATGGTACGGAGCGAGACGTCCCCCAGCCGTGCCCAGCATCCCTCCCCCAGACAGAAACCCAACACCTGCTGCTTCTGCTGGTGCTGCTGCTGTAGCTGCTCATGGTATGACCCACAGTCACCTATTTCTGTCTGCACATGGTGCATTCCACATACCATTCATGTCTGCTCCCCCACTTGATTTCAGAGAACATACAATGGGCCCAAAAAGCATTTAAATACTTAAGCGGCACCTGTAGACAAATGCTTCTCATTGGTGTAGTTCATCACATTTAATATAGACATTATTTCATTAGCAACCAAAAATGCAGTTAATTTGGACAGTATTTCACGAGTATCATCATTTAAATATTTTTTTTAAATAAATATAATTGATTTTTATTTTATTCATTTTGCAGATGCGAAATGATTTAATGCGACTTACAGTGTATTCAAGGTATACATTTGACCAGTACTTCTGTTCCCTTGGAAATTAACCCACAACCTTTATGTTGCTAACATAAAGCTTTACCAATTGAGCCATAGGAACACTTGATATTGATATTTTTACTATATACTTCATAATCACTCATATTTGTTTGAAATGAAATGTTTGTTTTTCCCATCTGAAATGTTTTGTTTTTGTTGACCTATACAGTAGAAAAGGAAATTGTTGAAAAGCAATTATACCAGTATTCTTTTAAGTCAATGAAATCTAATGAGATCTAAATACATAAGTCAGACCGTGCATTATTTCTACATATATTGTTTAATATTGAAATCATGTTTTGATAAATATGCTAATACCTCAACACCAGTCAATTGTTTGTCTGAGAAGTGTTTTTCAACATGTTGTATGTTATGTGTTTGTGAGTACCAGTAAATCATCGTGCAAACAGTACATACATCATGTGTTTATGGCTGTGTGCCTTGTGTGTGTGTGTGTTCTGTATGAGTAAAATTCAAGTCTGCTGTCAGGAGAATAAATGTGGTTAAGATTGCTCTCGTTTTACCAGAGGCCCTGAAGGAAATGAGAGCCATATTCACACTTTATTTCACACACACTTTCTTCAAGTGCACCTGCTACAAATAGTGATTTCCAGTGAGCTCACAACCCGACAGAGCTTCATTACAGTGTGTTTTTTTGGCAGACGCTTTAATTCAAAGTGACTTACAGTACATTTAAGGTTTACATTTGGTCAGTGTGTATGGGGATCAGTTGCTGGGTATCGAATCAAAAATAGGGGGAGGTTGAATCCACTAATTTACTCCAAGACTAATCACTAATGATCTCTGCACATCTGTTGTGTCTCAAGAGGTTTTCAGAGACAGCAATGAAATGAAATAAAGACAAAAAGGTGTGTTTTTGAGAAATGGACCATAGTGATCACATAAATGTCTCATTTGAAGTTTAGAAGGGATTTTAAATATCTCAAACAATCTCAACTCAAACTGTACTCAGAGTTGTCAGCATACCAATATCTGCAAGAGTCAGAGATTTTGATAGAACCCCAACAATTTCTCATGACATTCTTCCAAGAGAAACAACCTGTTTTTTTCCTTTAAGCTATACAGAAGCAGTATATGAAGCTGTAGGGTCTTGCGTGTGATTTGTGAGTATAGCGTGTGTGCAGATTGTGTTGTTTTATTCAGGCACTGCTGTTATTTCTCAATGCCATGTCACCACCTTCTAGTCTCACTGTTAGGAGTGAAGACGACAAGCGTGGGCGGAGGAAAGCCCAGGAGACCACACTGGAGTCCTTTCCATGTGAAACTTGGTGAGATTTACACACAGATACAGTGACACATACTCATATAATTTAAAATATCTAGTCATCTCAGTAACATCACATCATAAGTTGATGTTTCACATTGTTGGTCATTGTTTATTGATTTTGTGTGGCTTATATTGACATTGTTTCTAACGTTGTATTTATTTAGATGTTGTCTAATGTGGGTGTCTCTCTTTCAGCAACAAACCGACCATAGAAGAGATTAAACAGTGGGCGCAGTCTTTCGATAAGCTAATGAAGAACCCGGCGGGGCGGAACAAGTTCCGGGAGTTCCTGCGGACAGAGTACAGCGAGGAGAACATGCTCTTCTGGCTGGCCTGTGAAGACCTGAAAAAAGAGATCAACAAGGGTTCAGTCGAGGAGAAGGCACGCTTGATCTATGAAGACTACATCTCCATCCTCTCACCCAAAGAGGTGCATACACACACACACACACACACACAAACACACATATACACACACATACACACACACATTTGAACAGCTAACTGAGGACATTCATTGACACAACTCAGTCTCTAGCCCCTTACAACTAAGAGAGTGTTACATTCTTGGGCATGACCCAAGGATTTAAACTACATGTAAACTAAATAAACAAAATATGCAGGTTTTTTTTAATATTTAATATTAATATAATATAACAATATACAATGATTTTATTTAACTGTGTCTTAATGATGTCTTGACTCAACACAGTTTACTCACTTTCTCTGTGTCTGTCTCTGTGTCTTGCAGGTGAGTCTGGACTCTCGTGTAAGGGATATGATCAACAAGAGGATAGAGGAACCGACCCCTCACATATTTGAAGACGCACAGCTGCAGATCTACACACTCATGCACAGAGACTCTTACCCACGATTCCTCAACTCCTCCGTCTACAGATCACTGGTGCAGGGTGGCTCACGCTCTTCATCCGAATCATAGAAAACCTTTCTCCACTTTTTTCATTTTGGTTCTCTCCGTTTCTCTCCATTGCACAACCACTTGAGGATAAAGTACTCATTTTGTGTCATTTTGGTTGGATTATAATTTTTATTTTTGCTCTGGTCAGTGTTCCTCTGCCATTTTTGAGGGAGTTCCTCTTTTTTGTGTTTCTCCTGAACCTACACGGACTCAAACTGGAACACAGGGTTGAAAAAGCTGTTTTGTTTGTGTCATCCTCGTTGGTCTCTGTTCCATCACTCTGAGCGTATGTGACAGCAGCTACAGCAGCATCAACTACTGATTTACACAGCCATCATTTTTTTTCTGTTGTGTGTTCACGTGTACATGTTGTAGGCTCTTACCTTCTGACGTCTCTAACTGAAGTGGGCCTCTGCAATAACATACACTGGAGTGGCCTGACCAATCAGCTTCTGTCTTCTCAATCTGTCCACCGTCTCTGTGCTTTGATTGGCTTTCTGTGGCGAGAAGCTGAAAAGTGATTGGCTGATGGATCTTAAAGAGGGTTTGGCACCTAAGTGGTGCTAAATAAATAGCTACAAAAAATATTTACAAATGATTTAGAATTCCAATCAATTTTCAGGCCCAGAAGGAATCTGCAGATCTTTATATCATATTTTCTGCACTGAATATTTTGGGAGAATATTTGCGGAATAGATTTCATGTTGATTGTGATAAACAGAGCTGTGAGTACTGCACTGTTATTAGTAGCTGTAATCATAATCAAACTAGCTCAAATATTTAAGAAACAAAAATGGAGAGGGGATCATGTACTTAACATAACAGACGTTTATTTTTTGGAAAGCTGCAGATTTTGGTGTTTCTGTAGAAAAATACTGCAAAGCTTTCTACAGTTTCCCTGTGGGCCTGTCAAGTTCTGTCAGCTAATATCAATAAAATGAGGACCATCAAATTAAGAGAAATGAAATTAAACAGTGAGAGATGAATGCCAGGGTCTTAATTAGACTGGTCACTCAAAACTTTTAAAATGAGCATTTTTAATGTTATTTATTTTTTATTTTGTTGAACTGTGATTTGTTTATTTCTTGTACATATATTAAAGAAGCCTGGAACAGATCCAACATACAGAGCAAAATCTTAGTCCTGGGCATCTGTCTCACTGTATCTGTATGAGTGTTTGTATGCAGTTGTATGGCGTGAGCTTCACTAGCACCCCCTGTAGGTTGTTTGAGGTACTGTCTGCTTCGCTGGTAGTTCAGAAACCTCTCCGTGTTCCCACCTGATTTCATTCAAGCCAAAAGCATTAAAACAGACCCTTACAGCGCCAGGCACATATATTTCTTGTTCTGTAATACATAAGCAAATTAAAATTTACAAACCATTAACATACACAATTTTATTCCAATAAAAACACTGTGTCCTGAACCAGACAAGTAATTTATCCACCCTAAACAACACAACCACTTTAACACAGAATTCAGCTGCTATAAAACCCATTAAAACAGTAAAATGTGTTTTAAAACTAAAATGTGTTTAATATTAATAGATAACTGGTTATTTGTACAGAATATACTGTAGGATATCAGATGATTTGATCGGTGTAACACTGAGATTTGTTTCTGCTCAAATATTTTTAGTGTTAAACGTTTCTTACATTTCATAAACGTTTCATATTTCATAATGTAAATCTAAAAATCAACCAGTACTGTGCCAGTGTTTCTACATTATGGAAGAAATCCAGAGTATATTTTATTATAGAGTGAGTCTTCTTTGACACTATGATTATTGTAGGTGTAAAATCTTGTGTCTCCTCCACTTATTTTTTCCTCTAAGCATTAATACTTGGATTCTGCAGAGGTGGTTTCAGCTGTCGGAACTGATCTGAGATCAGTACTTAAGACAATTCTCAAACAATGTCAGAACTCTCATTTCACATTGAAATAGATAAAACCATCCATGGCTGGTACATCCTGGTATTGTCAGGATTTGCGACTTTGTAAATATAGTTACAGCAAGATACATCAACTATATTCAATAAATAGAATATTAAAAGTCAGAATTGACAGGCAGTGAGAATTAGTTATTTGGCAATGTCACAATTTAGAGGAACTTCATGTACTGTAGTACCAAGAAAAAACAACTGATGCCATTATTTTTGTGCTTTGTTTCATCAGTTGTGCATGAAGATGTACATTTTTGAATATGTGTGTAATATATGTGTGTATATGGGTATATATGTACATGAACATATATTTAGCATTGCTCTTATTGTCCAACATGTGACCAGTCTAACTTAAGCCAGATGGACTTCAAAGTGTGTGTGTAAGTGTGTGTGATTAAATGTGAATTATCATACCAGACAATGGGAGAGAGATCTCAGTAACACTGGGGCCTTTGGCAGCACACATTTAATTTGAAGTGTGCTGGTAAACCTCTCAGCACTTCACACATGGCTTGGGCACTTTGCGTTCACACTGAAAGCAAATTAAAGCTGAAGTATGTAACATGTACAAGGTTAAAATGGTTTCTTCTATCCTGGCTTAATTTGCAGAGACAACTGCAAGTATTATTAAAATCCTTTTGGTGATGTTAGTGCCACAGAAATTGCACACTTTAGATTTAAATCGCTGGACTTTGCTGTACTGTACGACCACAGAATCCGAATCCATTAGGCGGTCCACTGTCTGCACTCCAATTGGTTGTTGCTGTCACTGCTTATTTGCATAAAGTTAAACTTTCCTCAACTTAGTCACATCACTGGTAGTAAGTGTCACTCATGTTGCCTCAGATTGTAAACTCGCATTAAACACGCAAGTCTTTTGGTTTCTTTGTCGATGCAAATTCCTGTCAGTGTGGACGCAACAAATTTGAATTCTCCAATTAAAATCATGAAACTGAATACAAAACATAGGAACACAAATGTCACATTAAAAGCAAATTTGACAGTTTTGTTGATTACAGTGAGAGCATTTTAACATGTTACTTTTTTTACATTTGCAGTGTAGACAGTGTTCCTGTAGAGGCTCTTGTATATTCATTGTATCTTTTAAGTGAACATGGCTGCACAGGACAAACGGGACTTTAACAAACATGTATTTAGTTGGAGAGACTGTGACCTAGAGCTGCTTATGTTTACATAGATTTCTTTAAGGTGCCAAATTAATCTAGCCTTCTTACAGTCTCAAACTGAGGACATTTGTGTGGATGCGTGAATTTTAGACGAGTCTGTATCGATGACCAATGAGTGTTTCCATGCAACATCTGCATAGCATGTGTTCTGTATAATTGCAGCACAACACCAAATGGTCACACTTTTTACCTTTTAAAGATACAATGTTTTGGTTTCAGTGTGTTTTAAAGCACTATAGATGTGCACCTCATATACCAGCCTCAATTTGACATTCATTTATCTTCCCACATTTATTCACTTACATTCTCTCTGGTTGCTCTGAGATTTTCCTCTTGTTGTGTTATGACATACAGCAGACATGAGATCGGTCCCTGACTCATGGACTTCTATGGACACTTATTTATTGACATTAGCATTATATTTTGTATGAAAATAAATCAAGTTATGTTTTAAAAGTATGTTCATGGATCTCTGAAGCATTTTGTTTGTTTGTTTCCCAAAGTCTGTTGACATTACTGTGTAACTTCTCCTCGACACTAGGGTGCCATGGAAGTGCGCCCCCTTCAGGTTGTGGTAGGGATGGACCTTATTAACACAGGCCAGCTCATTACCAGTATTCAGAAATTATTTCAACAATTATTTCAACATTTCAACTCCACTGAAATTCTTCACTAACTTGGTTGCAGAATTTTTAAATGTTTTTTAAAAGACAGAATGATTATGTTAATAATAATGAAAGCGTTTGTGTTATTATTCATTTGTAGCTTCTTAAGAGATTGTAAATCGTAAGAGATTTACTCTGACTGAGCTTCCAAAAAACAGTTGTGACATGTTTATAATTCACACTGGTAATATTGAACAAGGGTTAGCGCTGTAAATTTACCCATGAATACAGTTTGCAACAATAAATAACACTGTAAGTTGTTTAGCCTCTTACATATTTTGTTGCAAAAGATAATGATGTCTTAAAGACAATCATGTCCTTTCAATGTTACTATCCTTGCAATAGAAACATTAACCCATGTTAATGTGCCCAATATTAATTACTAACCCAGACTGTATGTGAATGGAAACAAGATAACATGGGATTATGTTAAGTCAGGGTTTAGAATGACACTGGTTAACTATTCCAAGTGCAAATAGCCCAAGATGGTAATATGATCGACTGTGTATCTCTAAATAGCATTACTGTAAACTTGACACCCCCTGCACATCTGGGTTTACTTAGGAAATAGTGAGGGATGTGAGTTATTTTGGAGTTCTAAATGAGAACATATAGGCTTCTTTAAAGTCATAAGTGTCACATTGGCCATACAGTCCTACCAAAGTCATTAGATGATCATTTGTTTATTAATAAAGGGTTGCATTTGACAAATCTTTCAACAGTAAGCCAAGCCAATTAAACTAGCAAGTGTTTTAAACATTGGATGAGTTTAAAACAGAGCGATTTCTCCTACTTTATTGTTCTATTGCATTTACTGACACCATGAGTTCAAATATTGTCATATTGCCAAAACAAACGCAGGCACCCAGCAGACATTTTTTTCCCATGATGCTTTTCAGCGTAACTCACTGAAACAACTGTGTAACCTAATGCATGTATCAGCATCTGAAGGCCACAATTGGAACATCTGTGTTTCATAAAGTTTGACTGTATGAAGGAAAAACAATTGGCTAAAAATGCGGAAATACCAATACAGAAAGACATTTCTATCCTCCCCTATCAAGATTCACAAACTGTTCCTGAGGTCAAACATGAGGCTCAGTTAACATTGACATTCTGACAGGAACCTGGTGATGGATGTTTGCAGTGAGAAAGGCTTGGACGAAGATTAACTTTAGGAAACAGGAATGTCACAATGAAAGAGATCAGTTACACCATTAAGAGGAAACAAACCCTGTTTATTGGCCGGTTCATTGCAATGGTGGATGCCACTAAACCAATATATTTTTTAAACCAATCAGATGTGAGCTCTGCCTGTCATGTGACTTGAGCTGCAGAAAATGGCATCATAATAATGGTGATTACTGCCACACAAAAACACTAATTTTTGTTACATTTTACGTTTGCAACCCTAAATATCACCGCTCCGGGTGTCTGTGTGTGCTTACTCCTCACTAAAGGATGGGTTAAATGCAGAGGTCACATTTTGATTTTGTGTAACAATAACTTACAAAAACATGTCACTTTCATCGTAGTTAATCCTTTTTTCCAATGATGAATCAAGCCTCTCAATTTTCTTTGAACAGAAAAATACACTACAGCACTGTCTGTACTGTCTCCTTCTAAAGGTCTTACGTAGCTTATGTGTATGCTTAGCTTGGTGTATTCCACCAACATCTTCTCCAAACACTGAACGTTTTAAAATAACCCAGTCATTCATTTGCAATCAGCAACATGCCTGCCTAGTGATCCTTTAATTTCCTCATGACTGGAGACTATTTTATACTTTCCACTGATTCTATGGAGACACAATAGAGACAGTTGTTTGAAATTTGCTTCCTAAGTTCAAAGCACTGTTTCTTAATGATAAGATGTGTACTGAACTCAAAATGGGTGACATTTAGAAGCTCCTAAAGCACTTTCAGGGATCTGTTCTGACTAAAAACAGACCTGACAGTATTTATTTTTGGCAAACATAATTACAGAATTTGTAACAGCTCTGAGCAAATTACATTTATGCATTTGTTTAACGCTTTTATCCAAAATGAGATGCAATGCATTTAACTTATACCTTTTTAAAAGCAATTGTGCTCCCCGCAATTCGAATCTACAACATTTGCACTGGTTATACAAATTATGTGACAGAAAATAACTAGTTATGCAAGTCACAAAGGGTCAGTTCTATTCTCAGTTATTTGATTTAGGTGCTACAGAGAAACATCTCTAAGACGTGAACAGTTACAAAAGCCCTCATAGTTAGAGACTAAAGGATCAAACACCAGATTAATACATCAGCCCTATTGTTAATAGCATCACTTCATGATGCAAAGGTCAGTTAATACAGGACACGACTGATGTCACTGGAAAACAGCTGTCCACCAAGTTCTTTTACATAACCGAGGTGAGTGACTGTGGAAATTGCCCGCTCTAGTGGAAAGAATTTGCAACAATATAAAGGACGCATCAACTCTAGTCATTTAAACTATTCGAGAAAGTTATTTACAAGTAGTTATGCCAGTTACTCACCTTTCTATCTTTCTAAAGATGAAATGTATGCCTTATTCTTCCATGGATCACAAATAGTGACATTCATCAATTAATGTGTCTACTTTTGTGTTTTACAGAAGGAAAAAAAGAAATATAAGGTTTTATAGAAATGACTGTTTTTTTACCTTAAAAAGCAAAAAAGCAATCAAACCACAAAATATTTTAGCCAAATTTACTGAGACAAAACAGTTTATTTATTCATATAACACATATGAACCAGCAAACATGTTCATCTGCTCCATGTCTAGCCATCTAAAGGAAAAAACATTTTCCTCAAATATTAACTGTTAATCCTTTAGTACCATCTAAACTGTGGCAACACAACCAATCTACAGAGATTTGGTTAAATAAATCATCTGTGAAAATGCATAAACTCTATATACATGTATGAAAAGCACATGTTTGAAAAAAAATGTGTACAAATTGTTTCAGCGATTTACTTGGCACTCATAGAAGCAGAAAGGCACACGCATGATATCAAAGGCAAAAAGCAAGAATTATCAAGCGATCTTAACTTAACTAGGTGTAAGTTATCAGCTTTGTGTAAAGATATCACCAGTAAAAAAAATAATAGTAATAATACAGGCATCTGCTTTTGGAAGTACACACACATTTTATATTACAGTGCTATGAAAATGAAATGTATAAACATCCATCCAGTTTTTCCTCAAAAGAAAGAATATCTTACACAATAATTATCAGGTCATCTCTTCATATGAAGAATCATGGTCTCTTTAACAGAACTATAAAGAAAACAACATAAGACAAAACATTGCTTAATGGCATCTTATAAAACAGGCATTTTTTTTCTTTGTTTTAAGCATATATCTATTTCAATGTATTATCTTCTATGGCCATTGCTTTAAAGGTACAGTCTGTCGTACCAGTAAACTGTTCATACGTACCGCTGTGATATTCAACTACAGTGAGTAAATACTGCCACCATGTGGCTACAATGCCACATAACATGCATGTATATGAATATGAGTTAAATAATAGGTTCTCCAGATTACCCAACTCGGCCTGTGTCTGTGCAAGGATTCTTACCTTCCACCGGTTTCCACACTCATTGCACAGCACAAATGTGGTCATGGGTTCATCCGCGCTGCGTGTCTGAACCTGCAGAGATTACACCGGCTGTGTTACACTCAACATTCTTGTTCCTTTCATGTGCCGATGCATTTAAGCCCACTTACACACTCTCCTCCACTCTTAAGACAGTCAATATATCGGTGCAAGAAACTTATGCAAATTTGCTTAGAGCACAGTAGCTACAATGTTACTTTATTTGTATAGATGAGCTACAACACTTATGTAATGCATTATAAAACGGTCCTAATTGCAGGGGAGATGTTGCGACATCATACCTGAGTGTAAGTGCAGTTCTTTCCCTTGCATTTGCCACAGACGAACATGTCTGTCTCTGTGCCGCCCACTTTGGAGAGCTGGTGCTCTCGAATAGACTCCTTTGTCAGCGCTTTCCTGATTTCCTTCAACTCTGCGCTTGCCATCTCCTGCCGCAAACACCAATTAACAAACGTGTCGATCCGCTCTTTAAAATACATATTGATTTTAGTGTGGCTTCTTAACTTAAAGTATTTCACACAGAGCAAATCTCAATGAGGCTCCAATGCCCTCACATACTTCTGCACTCATTGTGGCGATGCGGTCTGGCGTGATGTTGCCGCACAGAACATTCCGGCGTAGGTCTGGGTTTTTCTGGTCCTTGAGGTTGGAAATGCGACTCCTCAGTCTGGTCTTATACTTCATGTCTGTGGATTTAAACTCCTGGTAAATACGTGAATCAGTCAAGGAAGCAAGTTGCTAATGTTGCTAAACAACAATGCAAAATCCCATAATTATATTGTTCTTTAAGACCTGGACAGAAAGGTGAGAGAAAATATGTATGCAAAGTTTGAAGAAATAAAGAAATGGTAAGTGGGTGAATTGTCCTAATGTGGGACACTTAAGCTTCAGTGGGCGTGGCTCTCCCCCAAACCAATGAATGCCAGTGAAATTATAAACAAATCAAAACTGTACTGTGATCAAAGTATGTAATAATATTGGGTGTGGATTTACCATGTTGGCTTAACATTGTAATATACTACAGAGGTCCAAAATACAAATAATGTCCCACATTAGAGCAATCCACCCTAAATACTTAAAGCAGTGGATGGGGATTAATTTACTTTGGCACCAAACGCCAAATGCAACATGTTTGTGGTAACAAGAAGGATATAATCTTCAATCTGTGCTGCCAGGTGTTCACAGTCTACTCCGATTGTTTGATAATCACCTGCAAAACAAAACATTAACATTAAACACTAAAACTTTAACTCTGGTGTTATATAAACATGACTGATGTATAATCAACAGTTTTGTTCCTTTGCCTCTTTTAAACATATAACATGTTCATCTTTTACCATCTGTCTGGAGAGCCGACACCAGCAGCTCTCTGCATTTAGTCCGGACGCTGTCAGTGGTAACAGGTGTAGGTGGAAAGGTGGTAAACTTGGGGGTCACCGGGGTGGTGGGAGTTTTTGGCGTGTCTGGTTTGTCACTACACAAACAGTGGGAACAATAATACATTTTTTCATGAATGTTTTAATAGAGTATTTCAGCACTGATTTGGTAAAACACTAATGGCTACGTCACACACACCTGGTGTCACTGGATCCAGGACAGTCTTTAGAAGACGATGACTGGAGAGGAGAGCCATCCTTTTTTTTCTCTTCCGATTTACCCTCAAAACCATCTGGATTAGGGACAAGAATGTTCAGTCCAGCCTTTTCACCAGCACCCAGATTTAAACATTAAGACTAATAGAGATTTCTCTATTTACTACCAAACGTCTAAAGCACCAACAAATCAAAAGCAGGAGTACCCAGGAGTTTTTTCCAGGTTTTGATGAGTGATTTAGCCAGAGTCTGCACCTCCTCATCTGAGCTCTGTTTCCGCACTGCATTCACCGACATCCCAATCCGAGTGGACTACAGCAGTGGGAACCATATTGAAACAAGGAACACATTGGTTTTGCAATGCAATATTATTAGAAAATAGAAATACAAAATGAAATATTATATCAAATTATTACTTATTAATGTGCAGTGTTTAATACAGCAAGTGTCTTAGCCTTCCACCCCTTGCAGGGTTCGAACCTGCAACCTTCTATTATGCAAACCACAAACCACCTTATAATACAGCTGAATCTGAAACTACTGTTTGTTATTTCGCTGTTAAAACATATTTTGATTCATTTCCTAGGGGAAGATGATAGTTATGTAATCGACACAACATATGCTCTGCCCACAGAAGACTCTCATCCAGCTGAGATACCTGTAGGGTCTCCAAAGACATTTTCATGTTCTTCAGCTCTCTAAGCAAGTCAATGGCGCCATCCTGAAAACAAAACATTGCTTTAAACACGTTATGTAAACAGTTATACAGCACACTATTGAATCAAATACAACCCTTAACATTTAGTATTTTTTTTAATCACAGATTGGTTTGCACAAATAACAGCGAATCTGCACTTAGTTGTTGTGTTTGGGGTATGAAACGGGGACCGACTGGTGTAAAATCTGTCTTTTGTTTGCGCTGGAGAAATTTGGAGAACAACCAGCTGCCAACTCATCAAAGCACACAAACGCTTTAAACGCAGCGGCACCGCCACACGTGTGACTCCGCTCGAAGATCCACCTGTCTGGTGTCTGGATGAGGATGAAACAGGTGATAATCACACAGACCAACCAGAACCCGTTTGTTTCATTAATACAAACAGAAATACATCATATCAATCGGGTTCGCCTTAAACTATTTTAAATACGAATCCCAATAAGTTTAAACCCTTCAGCAGGTTGTCACTAAAGTATCCGCTTTACAAGAGTTGATGTCCCGCAAAAGAAAAAAGCCGATATTGATGGCGTCGCCCAACTACAGTGTTGCAATTCTATTTAAGGCTGTAATGCATTCAGTTAATGAGATTTGTATGCTGGCGTTTGCGGGTTCGTAAAACAGGCACATGCATTCAATTCTGGAAATTTCCTGCGCTGTGGTTCCCTGTTACCTGCTTTTCAGATGCTACAGGAAATCTGTCACACTTACTGTGTTTTTCTTATGCACCATTTTGTCCAGCTTTTTGGCGATGCGCTCCACTTCTTGGTCCTTCACCATGTTTAAAGGTTTAGGGCTGTTTAATGGCGCCCTATGCTCGTGCCTCCATTTATGTGTGAAAACGCTCCTGTATCTGTGTCTCTTTTAGTAGCAGAATGAGAGGATCCGCTGCCTTTCTCTGCACTCTGGACTGTTGTGAAGCATGTGGTTATGGGAAGTGTAGTTCAGAGTCTCGATGCACAGCTCTGGGTAAACCAGAAGCCGACCTGATAACACATTAAACCTGGATCGGCATCTTCACTGATAAGGCAAAACATTTCAGACGTCCTCCACAACCATCTATACGCGACTGGTGCATTTGGATATTTGGGTAGTTTAATCCGCAAAGCGATCGAGGTTTTGTTGTGGGTTTTAAAAATATGCAAGGGGAAAAAAATCAATGCGTTTATTTTTTACAAACTGAGAAACTTTCAGAAATAAGGACAGTATTAAATAGCAGATGTTGCGTGACGTTGACATGGTTTCAATTTGATATGTGTTGCTAGATTATTCAGCAGAGGGCGTCATTGTAACACATCTGAAACAGCTAGTCTGTACGAACACATTTGGAAATGTAAACATGAACTCAGTATTTAGTTATTTATTTGGTTAACGTAATAAATAACATGGCTGTAATGTACACGGGCTATGTAGGAAGTTTAAAACAAAAATGTTTTGTTGATATAAGTAAAACAATCCGTTTATTAGCTCTGGTTGTTTGCAGATCTGTTGTTTTTAATGCTATCAATCAAGGTATTGTTTATGATGCAAGACAGGCATACGTTTCAGCATTGTCACATGGCATTAAAGTAATGCTGCGATAAACCTAAGTCAAAAATCTTGGTTAATAAACTGTACCCATAACCCAAACCTTTCCCTTGTTAAAATAAAAAAATCTCAGTCCCAGGCCCCTTTTAAAAGATTGGTTTGGTTTTTTAGTTTTGTTTTGTTTTTACCCATTTGTTTTTTTCCCTTTTAAATCCCTCAGGTGAAGTTTTAAAGAACACTTTTGCCTCAGCTAGCTTGATAAGGCCTTCATTCCCCTAACCAAACTCTATCCTCAACTAACCACTACAATCAGAAGTACATAACAGGTAAAAAAAAAAGTAATGGTATACCACCATATTTCTAATTTCTAAACCTAAAACATAGTAATGACACAAAACCTTGTCCTACAATTAAACAAAGATGTTGAGCTTAGGTCTCACTCACCCGAGCAGGAAACCCGGTCTTCATCACCCTGTTGAGGTCATCTCTGATTATAACTGGACTGGGTTAAGACAGCCTGACAGGCTCACTGGAACATGCCCTGTTCCTGTCATACATTCTCTATTTAGAGGAATACAGGCGTTGCCATTCTTACTTTTGTGTGTTTTAGAAATGTGCTGATTGACACGAAAACTAAGTGTGTGTGATGTGATTTATTTCCCTCAGTTTATCAGTGTGAGACTGCGGCCCTTCATTATTCTGTCATTACCAGACATTGTGTCAAACAGCTAGTAAAAGAGAAATTAGAGATTATATTGTCATAGTTTTTAACAACTTCTCTGACATTTATTTCTTGATTATTCGTAACGGTTTTTAAACAGTTTTTCCATGTTTTTAATTTTTTGAATACAGTGATTTTATCTTTAAAAGAAAACAGTGACAATTGTTTAAAGTTTTTTATAGAAAACTTTCATAGAAAAATTTAGAACAAAAAGACTAATACAGTAATGTAATCTGATTATAGCTGCAAATAGCAAAAGAGCAGAATTATTTCTATATATCTGACTATATAAAATATACTGTATATTTCATATATATATATATATAGACTATATATTTCTATATAACTGTAACTGTGCCATGTATATAATGTAGTAAATTTTAAATCTCAGAATCCTTGTTCATTGTTGTCAGCGTTGAACATTTGCTTATAGCTCTGCTATAGCACACAAGGCAGCAGGGCTGTGTGTTTGAGCGAGGGAAAGAGAGAGGGCAACATCTCATGCAGGCAATATCATGTGTGCTGAGTTTAAACAGATCACTCTGTCAATAAGCATGTTCAAATTGATATCAGATGCTGACCGCTGGTAGTTCTAAACCTACATCCTCTTTTACAATCGTGGAGGATATTTAACATCGCTTGAGTGAGTGTGAGCTGTCTAAAGCGGTCAAAAACCTACATGTGATTACAAACAGTTCTGGCAAAGAAAGACAGGGTTTGGATGTGTCCTGTGTGTTGTTTTGTTAATGTAAACATGCTGGTAAGTGTTTATTACGGATGAATGATGCAAGATAACCCTGCCAGGGTTGTGCTCTAAGTATCTCAGGCACCAATTCTGACAAAAGCTCAAAGCGATCGTTTGGGCAATTTCTGTGTATCTGCCTGTCCTAAATGTGAGCAAATTGTGTTTATTTTTCTTATTTTTGTGCGTCCCTCGTTTCTGTTTTCTGGTTGTAATGGGTGAACCGTGTGCTTACATTACCTTTGTAACAAATGTATTTTTCTCTGGCCGTCCCCAGTAAGATAACAAACTGTAGTCTATGCCGTATTTAATGTCTGGAGTAATTTTTCATAATGTTTTTTACTCTCAGGCAGTCCTTCATTCAGCGAGATACCGTAAAACATGTGAGTCTGGTCGAAGCAAATGATGAGTTACATAAAAACTTAGGGAGAGAGGGACTGAACATCATCCAAGATCTTATTAGAGACAAAGAGGCATTCTCCTTTTCTCTGTCAAGGGCCCTTTCTGTCTAAAAGGAAAGTGCATGTTCTTGATTTTTAACACATGTATCGGAGCACATAAAACAGTGTCAGTAGAGCCGTACGGGCGGCCTTAGGCATTCTCTTCATGTGCTGGGAAAGAGATTTCAGGTCAGCTGTGATCTGCACAGCACATATATCCGCTATATGAATTCTGCCGCTCTGCTCGATTTCATCATGAAACACAGTTAAAGCAACAAAGGTGAGCTTGATTCTGAAGGGCACCTAAACAAAAGCACCAGTGACTGGCATTGGTTTTACTGGTGCTACTTATTTTTATTATTACGGTTGATCATTAAGAGAGATTGTGGAGTGCCATTCGCTCCAACAGCTGCACCAATCAAATCAGGGAAGCTGCGCCTTAGCATGTGGCTTCAAAACAAGTGATGTCATGAGGTGTCATGGCAACCGCATGATTTCACTGAGAAAATATCGAGTTGTATATTTATGAAAACTGATTTTGGTACTTAGAAAGTATAAAGACAGATTAGCCCAGCATGTACAGAATATCTCAGAACACCATAGCAACCGTACAGCAATGTCCTAGCAACAACAATAAACTAAATACTTCAGTAGAGGTCTGTTATTAATCACAAAAATACTGAAATGAGATATTGATTATATTCAGTTCTATGAGTTTTGTGTCATTTCTGGTTAATGGCTATTAGGTGTTTGGAGTTGCATTTATTGCAGAGGAGCAGAAAGGTTAGAGCTGTGCTACTAGAACAAAATTGCTGCAACACACAAAAGACTTTGTGATGAAATGCACAATTTGCAACAGTACAGTTGCTCTCAGAATAATTATAATCCTGTGTATATCTAGTTATATTATTCCACTGTGATACATGGAGTTTTTTTGTTTATTTATTTTTGCTGTGGGATTTCTGTTTCATCATTGTGGCAGTAGGCTCTTTGTCAACAGTTGCTGTGAGGTTCTGAATGGTTACTAGGGTGTTTTGTGGTTGTAGAGTTTATGGGTAGTCGCTAGAAGGTTGCTGATTGGTCCATACTGTCTACATTATTTCACTACAGTATGGAATAGCTGGGGTCCACCAATGCCAGTCTGTGGGATTTTATCAGTTTTTATTACTATGTAAAGCTCATTTTTTGTCTGATTCCAATAATCATACTTTTAATTTCATTTAATTTTCTAATGGAAAATTAATTTACTTTAGAAAATGTGCTCATTGTGAATAACTTTGCCAGCACCGGTCACATTTGTTAAAGTAATGCTTACCTTAGTAAGCATAACAAATAAAGACCAATGACAATGACATCATTGTTTTCCCTGTTGGACACATGACAGGGATTTTGACTTTCTCAACAGGAAGTACAATAATGCAGCCACACAATAAGTCATTAAACACATCACACACACATATCAACAATCACAGTTGCTCCTGTTTTCCTGCAGCCAGCCAACGTAATTTAAAACAAAACCTTTTCCTTTTTATAAGCACATATCCTCAGTTTCTAATGACTCATAAAACATTCTCACCTCCAAAATCTCCTCAACCCCACAAAATCATATTTCAAAACACCTTCTGCTCTTTTGCCCCCAAACAATCCAGTTGCCCCCAATCCAGTAGCAAAACAACCCACATCCTCTCGGTTTAATCTTTCACCTCCTTTCTACAGCCACGCACCCCCCTTACACCCCGACCTCAATCCCCACTCCTCCCACCTGCTCTAGCTCGGCCAACTGCCGCATAACCCCATACAGACACAAAGCTGGACACCTCAGAACTATTTTCACATGCTTTCATCCAAAGCAACTTTCAGTGCATGCTGTGTATTGCATTGCTTGCATTGTTCTGCTATCAGTTGTGCTACAGCAGCACCGAACCCTATGCCTGCTGCATCTCCCTCGAACCCCCGACACCACCTTCAACTTCCCCACCCATCTCATCAAGATCTCCATCTAACCTCCAGCAGGCTCCATCCGATCACCCCTCCTCCCTCTCCTCACATGCCCAGCCTTGACCTCCTGTGTCAGGGGAATTGAGTGCTTCCCCTCAGCCCGTCTCAGCAGGGCTACCGTGCTGCAGGACTCTGTGTGGGAAGCCGTCAGCTCTCTCACTCTCACACGCACCTCACCGCTCTTCCCATTCAACGTTTCCTCCCGCTGCCTGCCTGCCATCGCGCTCGCACATGCCTTTTTGTTTTGTTTTTTGTTTAGTGTGTTTTGTTCGTTTTTCTTTTTTCATCTCTCTCTCATTCTTTCTCCTCTGGGACTGGCAGAAGAATAGAGGGACAGTAAATCTGAGGTGTGCTCATTTCCTCCTCTGCTGGGTCACTGGCAAATTGAGGACTCCAGTTGTGGCTGTATTTCTGTCACTCTCGCTGTTCTTCTTCCATCATTGTCTTCCTCATGTCCTGTGAGGTCTCCAGACACAGTTCCACATGACTCCTGCACAAGAGCATATAACTCTCTCTGAAGCCTGCATACAGTATATAATGTAGTTACATTAATGGTATTTTTATACTGACTGATATTGCTCAAACAAATTCACTTTTACAAATTAACTGGAACAAATAAAATTTTACTCTTTATAAATCTAAATTGTTTAGTTATAAATGGAGACTCCTGTATGTATATATGTAGATATGCATAAATGTGTACATACATAAATACTGCACAAAGTTTGATTCCCAGTGCCAGCAGCAACAACTTGGGAGACGCCTTGAGCAAGACACCTTACCGCCAACTGCTCCCCAGGCGATGCAGTGCTGCCAACTTTTTTTTGCTGTGTGTGTGTGTGCTCACAACTCACTGTTTTGCTGTGTGAATGTTTGCTGTGTGTGTTAACAAATCACTATTTTGCTGTGTGTGTTTAGAAGTCACTATTTTGTGTGTGTGTGTTCACAACTCACTACTCTAGTATGTGCACTAATAGGGTGTATGGGTAAAATGCAAATATTTATATACATATACATACATACATATATGCATTATTAATAAAGTATAAAAATCAATGTGACTTTATTATACTATACATACAGGCTACAGGCCTCATATAAAGTATTACCAAATTACCCTGTTAAGTTTAAACAGCAAAATCCAGCTAATATTCTATATCAATTCTTGCTGCAGTGCCACGTCACGTTTAGTTCTTCAAAAGGTCACCGAGAAGATAAACCCGTAATCCATCTCTTTAAAAATTGTTTTCATATTGTTTATGATCCTCTTCCAGCCCCATGCTGTTTTATTTTTACTTAGCTAAAGGCACTAATTCTTTGCATTCATCTCCACCCAAGCTGATCATCACCATAGAGATTCATCCATCAGCCTTTCTGGATTCACCAGCGAGCAGATCTGCTCTCAGGAATTTCAGCGTATGGGAACTCTCAGCGCTGTGTGAAATATTTAGAGTGATGTATCTCGTGATCTCACCGCGCTTTGATTCAGTCCGTCTCTGGGAGGGATTTTGTAACGGACAGATGCGGCAGCGAGTGGAGTCTGAGACGTGTGCTCGTTATATATTTCAGCATGCCTGCACACATTGTCTCAGGTCTTGTGGCATGTCACTATGGTATTGTTTATGAATGGCCTCCTGGGACCGCATGTGTGTATGCCTGTGTGTGTGTGTCCCTGTGTGTGTGCGTGTGTGTGCATGTGACTGGAGAGAGGCCATGATCTTAATTGGTTTTGAATATATGCTTAAGTGTATATTTTTGTGTTTTTAAACGTGCAGGTCAGATACACACCAGCATCTGAACAGACCCCAGGTATGTGCATTTGAATTCAGATGTTTTTGTGTTTCTGTACAATGTTGAAAAGTTCAGCTATAGCAACGTACATTTTTATTAATGTTTTTTGTAAGTTGAATTGATGAATTTTTGTTAGTTCAAATAAGCCTACAATACAAAAAACATAATTGTTATTTTAATATTGTAATAATTCATTTTTTAGTCAATAATTATTTTGACATTTTATTTACACTGTTGTTGATTTTGTCATGTTTAGTAACTTGTGATGTTGGTAGATGAATTCAGCTTTTAAATAAGATGCGTAAGCTGTTGCCTTAATTGTTTAAATAGGCACTGCGTAGTTATACATGCTATTAAATGAAAATGAAAAATCTGCACTTATTGTCCAGGAAAACAAATCCCCTTCCACCCATCTCTCTCTCTCTCTCACACACACACACACACAAACACACACACACACAAACGTTCACAGCCATACCAGTGTCAGCACAATTCCCAGAAACACCCCCATTCCTCCACCACCCTCTCAGGGCCCAGAGCGCCTTCACTCTTCAGAGAAACTGCATGCTAGGCGCCAGCGCCGTGCTCACACATAAACACACGCACACATGTAGAGCTCAGTCAGAGGCCAGAGGCCATACGCTGGCTAATGCTCTTTCTGAAGATGCCAGACAGTCACCAAGAGTGACTTCATTTCTTTCCTTTGGTTAGTGTGAGTCTGTGGCAACTATGTGCTTTTTGTTTGCGAGTACAACAGTAGTTTTGCTATGTGAGTGTGTTTTCCCTGTTGTGCTGGACTGCTGACTCAGCGGTGTGTGGTGTCTCTGTGCTTTCATGGTTGCAGAGGTCCCCCGTGAGTGTGTGTGTGGCCCCTGTGCACTTTCTGTGGCCCTGAGGTCCCTGCGAACAAACAGCCCCAAACAATGCACAACTAGCATTTTTATGTGACCAATTTTGTACGATGCATCCTTTCTAAATTTAAACGCTAATTTCATGAGCGTGTGTCTATAACTGTCAGCGTGTCGACGCTGCTGTCCGGCAGCATGAGTGTAATGCCAGTTAAAGTCTATATTTAAAGCTAATTGTCGGGCAGACGCTATGTTTACCCCCTCTGGAGCCATGCGGCTTGTCCATTACCAAACCAAATGTTTTCACACCGATTACACACACACACACAGTTACGCTTACATAAAACACACACACACTCCTTTAAATTTGTTTCTTCAGATTCTAAACCTATTTCATAAGTAAAGTCACTCATACACATCCCAAACACTATCTGGTGTTAACGCGCAGATAGCAAACATTATCTCTTCAGATGAAGAAGTTTGTCAGGAACTGATACTTACAGACATTCATCACACACACAAGCTGAACCCCCCCCCCCTCCCCCCCCCTTACGTATCTAGCATTTTCCAAATAGCTGTGGAGACCACAGAATAGTTCCCCTTGTTTTGTGGCAAACGTAAACATTGGAGGCTCCCTCCTCTCTGAGACGGCCGCCGCATCACATGAATTTTCAGCAGCCCTCTACTGCTCCACTTTCTCATTTTGGGGGACTGAATTATAGCACGGACACCACGTCGCCTAACAGTGTATTATCAGGAAGTCACTGAGTCGGCTGCATCTCACTGCAGACTGTGATGTCTTTAAATCTAGGAGTTTATTTTGATGACTAGCTTTGATTTAACCCCAGCATGAAATCATCACAGTGACCCGAGTAAAAAATAGCCCTATGGCTATTTTATAAATGCCTTATGGTGTTTATAAATGATACAGTGTATTTCAATAAATATATACTGATTAAGCATTAAATATTTTGTGGTGTGGTATTGGAGAAACCTTTCTTTTAAACTGTATTGTAAATGTGTTGACTGAATTAATATTAGTAAATACAGATTAAATTACTGAAAAAAATCAGATGATCAAGTAGAATAAGAATAATATTGAAATCATCAAATAATGATCAAAAAGATTTACCATGTTTAACACAGTACAGTTTCAAATTGACATTAACCATAATTTAAATAACACACATAACTTAAAACAAATAAATTATCTATGTACCATTAACACTATTGGTAAACTATTATCAAAATGTATCCAGACTCAAAATTATTGCATTCAAAATGTCAAAATTATTGCAAAATTATTCCATTCTTAACCTCAAAAAAAAGGTTAAGAATGGGCACAAAGTGTAACAAATGTCTTCTCTTCCCTCCAATGTGCTTGGGTGAGCCCGACTTTGACCCAAAGGTCATATCTGACCATGCAAACTTTTGCTGATAAAAGGTCAGCTGACGTCCTGTGGTGTGGCATTTTGTTGCAATCTGCGATCGCCGGCTAGTGAGTTCAGGCCAAATCCTAGTGTGTCCAACACTGATAGCATTGACCTAAGAAATCACCAGCATCTGATTTACACTCCCACAGTGGGACGACAAAAGCAGGCTGGTTATCTGCAGCCCAGCTCTTCTTTTGGAATTAAACAAGCCTCCCTCGATTTTTGCCCTCCAGACCACATAGATGGCAAAGTGAGATTGATTCTAGAAACACACACGAGTCTCAGTTTAAAACTTTACAGCGTCAAATGAAAAATGAAAGACAAATAAATACAGAAGACAAAACAATCCCATTTATTTGTTGTGTGGCGCAGGCATACGTGAAACTTTGCGAGATTCCTCTCAAAGCTGCGTCTTATCATGGAACCGCATCATAAATTGTGCCTCTTTCTGATTATTTCCAAAAATCAATGTATTGTTCTGATTTTAGCCATTACTCAGCTAGCTTTCCGAGATAAACGCTAAAAACAAGGAAAAATTGCCAGTGATACTAACAATTCTGCTTGCACTTTTTTTGAAAGGTTGACTTCATGAGAAACTCAGTTCTTCAAACTCACTTGAACCTTGCTTTATTGTGTCCTAATGCTTGCCAAGCTTGTTTTAATAGCAATTACTTTAAAATGATGATTGATGTAGGTTTAGCCAATGTCAAAATGTCCTGTGAGGCGAATGTATCTCTTTTGGATGACTACAAAGTGTTGAAAGGTGTGGTCCACATTCTTAGTGTATTTATAACGGTATTATGATACTAATTGCCAGTTTGTGGTTAACAAGATGTGGTTAGCATAAAAACCACAAAACCTCTCTATGATTTTAGGAGGAGGCTGGGTGGGTGATATAACAACATCTGCAGAAAAACTATTCTTAAAATACTGTAAAACAATTATTTAAAATTTTCTACTTCAACATGCAAATCATTTTTACGACATTAAAATTCACACTATCCACCACTTACGCTTTTGTTTAGTGTATATAATATTGAATAACTTAATATTATTCAATATTATTCTTACGCTTTTCTTTAGTGTATGTAGCTCACAGTGCTTTACAAACATGAGAAAATTGTACATTCAAAAAAACAATATACAGACTAACAAACGAACAAAGAATAATGGTTAAAAATGTTTGTTCATGAAGGAATACAAAGGAAATAAGTATTAGACTTAAATAAATATTATCAAGATTATTATTTTTATTATATTGTTTTTGCTAAATGGTCTGGGAAAAAAACATTAATCCATTACAGTTTAAGTAAGATCAAAATCAAATGAGTTTTATAATCAAATAGTTCTTACGTTATTTTGTTTTTTTCCAGCTGGTAGAATGTCAGCCTGATATTGCATAGTACAAAAATCTTCAAGATTAAAAAAGCTCATATAGTTTGTCATTTAGCATGGTTTAAATTCAGGGTTCCAATCACACACACACACACACACTCTATCTCTCTATCTCAGCCCTTTCCACCCTCTTACTAGAACAGCATTCCCAGTGCTGAGCCCACTGTACTTCCGTCTGCCTGTTCCCGCAGCACAACTGCTCTGTCAGCGAGTGGATATTCTTAGAACCAAACCCGACTGCTAATCAGCCTCGCTAGCCTAGCCATGTTTATCTGTGTGACATGACTTTGATTCCTCACTCTGCTCCTTCAGATTTATTTAAATAAATCGCTCTGGCTTCCTTTGTTTCAGGCCAAGTCACTATCATAACATGACCGGTCAGAGAACCAGAGGAAGGTAACGGGGAGATGGAGCGCGGCTGCATGCTGAAGATAGATAAGGTGAACCCTGGGAAAGTGACCTACAATCCACCACACCTCAAAACTTAGTGGGACACTTGCATGTGATTTTTAAAATGGTGTTCAGATTAAAGAGGAATTTCAGAGAAAAAGAAACGAGAGAAATACTTTTTGATGTCTATTCTAAAACTTCTAAGACCCCACAAAATTATTTTTGTATTTGTTTTGTGGCTATGTATGTTATCCCTGAGGACAATGACAGAAAGGGTCACCTTTGACTATACTATGCATTTAAATTTGAGCTAATTCTTATTTAGTAAAAAGGGATGAAACATTGATGACTCATCTTGCACTGCACTGTGATTGTCCAATCACATGCTCTCAGAATACGAATTCTTCTACATGTAAGCAAATAACATGTTGAAAAGCAAGTGAAATAGCCAGAATTATTTTAACCACTGATAGCTGCAACTAACATATTAAGTTAGTATTAAACACTCGGATCCTTTGTGTTCGCAATTCATCAGTGATTGTTTATTTTTTGACATCACAAAACATTGAAGTGTGCAACACACTTTATAGTCATTTTCTAATCAAATCAAGGGTCACCCACTTCATATCATGTTTTCCTTTGACATTCATAGGTATTTGATCTGTAAGGTATGGTGACAAACAGTCTGGATGTGCCAGTTACAGTCTGGAAGCTACCAGTGGAGAAAATCTGTTATGAAAACTGTTTGTGATGCAGTAAATGATGCTCAGTTAATTTCATCGCTCTATGATTTATGCATATGTCAGAATAACTGTTAATGAAATCTGCATCTGTATAAATGTGTTATTGCATGGGTGGGAATTGTTTTCTCTGTGTGTGTGTGTTATTGAACATTGTTAAAGTAGGGGATTCCCAAAACAATAGTTGGTTCCATACATCAACTTCCTTTCATTAAGTAGTCAAAAATAGTGAATGAAATTCTTCTTATAAACTCTTCCCACAAACACACACATAAACACACCAATTTAGGCCTATTTTAACATATGCATTAATAAACAAAACACACTTCGTGAACACTTCCCGTTCATCAAGACGCCTGTCTGTGTATGTTTGTATGTGTGTGTCATGTAGGTATTGTGTTTGTGTGTGTCCTCAAGCGTACAGTAAATAGAGAAATAAAAGATGAGAGACTCTTGTGAAGTTCTCTGCCTCTAGCCGCTGAGTCTGGAATCTTAGCCAAATTTCCGCTGTGGTGTAGGTGTGGTGCCCGACTCCTGTTCTTTCACACACGCGCACACACTAACGCAGAGACAGTGGCAGACAGCAGCAAAGTGGGTGTGCTGTCGTTCACAGGCGAGAGGCCAGTGAGTAGCCACACCAAACCTGGCACCTCCACGAAGAGCCATGAGGGGACAGACGGGTCAAAGGTCAGCTCTCCTTTCTTATCCTGACCTCTGTCACTTCTTCCCCCTGCATTTTTGATTCATCACTCTTTCTTTTCTTTCTCTCAGTGTCTCTTGATCTTATCGAGTCCCATCATGGTGGCCAGCGTCTTTGACTTCCTGTTTCTGAGGGTGGGGTGGAGGGGCTGTTGGGCGGCTTGGAGGTGGACTGGAGGAATGGTGAGTCCTCCGCACACACATTTACTGTGAGGATGTCTGGGGGGAGACAGTCAGGCGAAGACCACTGTCACATATTTAAAATTCATAAATTACGAAAGGGAGCGACCTTCCCGTCCAGTAAATCACTGATACAGCAAATGTACTGTATACACACACACTGTATTTTTAGCACATGTACAGTAAATTATGTCATAAACAAGTCAGGTCAGACCTGCTAGGGCAGACAGTGTCACCAATACAGCAACTTACTGTGCAATTATGTGCCCTTTGTATAAATTACAGATGATGTGTAGTTGGCCTATAAGGGATTCTTAAACAATATTATTGGACTGCTTTAAATTATCCTAATACGTGATTACTTAAATCAGTGGACACAAAATATAATGGTCAATTATACTGTTACTTTTATATAGTTACACTCATGCAAAAATATTTGACCAATCACAATTGAGTTTTTCAGAGAGAAATGTCATATAAGTAAATAAATAATCATTATCTGTCTTGCAAGTATATTTTACAAAATTCTGACAAATATTTATAGAATAAACAAAAAATGCCTCTCATGGTCTTTTGTGGCCTGTTCTTAAGCCGTCTGCTAAACGAATGGAACAAAATCTGACTACATATAGAAATAAAATTACATTTTCTTCCTCAGTGTGATTCTGTGTGGCCTGAACTCTGATGCTTTGCTTAGATTTATTCATAGAGTGGAGAAATATTGATGGACTGCTCAATGGGGGGAGAAATTGGCTGAACACAGATGTCTTAGACTAGATGAATTTCATAGGTGTGGAAATGAAGAGCCACAGAAATAATCTGTGGCTTTCACATAGTCGTAGCAGACCTCAGAACTAAAGTGTGTTACATTACACACATAAGTATATAAAAGGCAACTATGTTTATATACAACTGCTCAAGTTCATGCATTTCTAAAGAGATAAACATATATTTCTGCCATCATTTTTTATTGTTGTATTTACATGTGGATCTGAGAAGGTGTGTCAGTTGTGTTACGAGTGATGGTCTTTAACTTTCACATCCTCTTGAGTTGCGTGAGGTTAAACGATTGTGTTCGATGGTTGTTGACCGTGACCCTTCTTAAACAAGAGAGAGGCAGGCCGACATCCCATCTCATCAGGAGGTCACTCGCCCTGACCCACCCAGGGCTGCCATTTCTTGTGTTTTTAAAATAGGGTTTTAAAGGTCCTGGAAAATGTTTTAGCATTTTTTGTTAATTTTTGACCTTTATTTTAGACCCAGACAATAAATCTTATTTAAGAGTATCTTTAAACTATAAATTATAAATAATTCAACTATGAATTAATCAAATAAAATATATTAATTTTAACAATGTGTATTAATTTAAACAATATATCAAAACATTTACCCACATGTTAACTATTATTTTAACTATTTTGTGTAGTAGTTGTGCTGTACTGGGATTAATGCTTAATTCACAGTAAAGTATGTGTGAAATTTAATATGACTAAATAATAATCAAGTACAAAAAGAAGTTGGAAAAAATATTTATAAGTATAATTTTTTATAAAAAAAATTTGAAAACTAAATACTAGCTATGATATAATTATTAGTATGGTATCATTTTAATTCACATGAGAATAAAGTTAATGAAGCTGTGAGTATGATATAATGAATGTGAAGTTGATTGTGATCACGGCTGTATAATGACTCACCTCCGCCTATGCTGCATGTTTCACTAACAGGCGTGTAATGAACGCAGCTGTCACCAGCTCTGGCCATAAGCTCATTGCATTATAACAATAATGTTAAGATGAGCAATAAAATCACTTAATGTTAGCATACAAACCTATATGAATAAACACAGTTAATAAATAAACCATGGGCCACAGCTGTGACCACGTGTATAAATGATCTGAAATATGATTATTTTAATGCACATTGTAAACATTAAATCTTTGTTATTGTTACCTTTAAAACTTGTTTTTTACTTTAAAGGCAGTTATGTTAGATTATATAACATAAAGCACTGTGTGTGTGTGTTTGTGTGTGTGTGCTCCTTGTTAGCAGTTGTTAACACTCAAGCATACAACTTTGTGGTCTCGACCCTTGTAAGAGGTTTCTGTTATGTATGTGCGCAAGTGTTTTATGATTTTGTGTATGTGCCCTATATGTGTGTGCGTGTGCAGTAATGAAACAATGGCACTCTCAGATTACATCTGTCTGTGTGGAGGGGGGCATAAAGGGGATAGGCTGAACTCCCACTGGCTATCCTTCCCGCCCCTTCTGTCCAAGCCAAAGCTCTGATTGGCTCAGCCCACATATATATTTACAGCATGGGTTCATCAAAACTCACTACAACTTTCAAACTCAGCCCAAGAGCTGTACACTCGATCTGGAGAGCAGGAGTTACAAAACACAAACATCTGTGGGATTTTACACATCTGAAAGCTCAGAAAGCAGGCTGCAGCATTCTCTAGCTCTTTCTAAACCTCCTTTTTTGTGCTTTTTAACATTTGCATTACTGTTCAGATCATATTTCTCTGGTAACGACAGAAAGACTTTAAATTAACAAAGAGGCTTGTACTTGTTTTCCTGCTATTTAAAGAAAACAGTGTGCTTTAACTGTGCTGGTCTCGTTGGCATGAATATATCTGAGTCTACTTGTTGTGAAGAGGCCAGTTCTCAGCCCAGCCAGGTTGTGGAGCGTGGAACATGGAGTGCCCCATCCAGCACTCCAGGCCCTGACAGGGGTCGTGGTTTTAACCAAACCCGGACAACAGAGCTGGTGCCAATGCCTGGCTCTGGAACACGGACTGGGTCTCGAACCGGCAGCAATGGAGGAGCGACAGAGGGCAGGACAGGTAGCCCGGACTCAACACGGCCTGGAGCTTTGACCCAGGGTTCCAGCGATGGAAAATCTGGGTCAGAATCAAGGATCAGGAGGCCCATGAATGCTTTCATGGTGTGGGCAAAAGATGAGCGCAAACGGCTGGCCCTGCAGAACCCAGACCTGCATAATGCTGTGCTCAGTAAGATGCTGGGTAAGACTGCTTGTTATAGTTCTACTGTGTCTTTCTTGTACATTATGAGAGGAAATGTCAAATTTATGGTTTGATTTTCAATTGACTGTGCCATGTAATGTATTATAAAACTGCAAATGAGTTTTTCCTAATTCCAAATTCAAATCATTGTTCTCTGGTCCAAAATTAAAAGATTCTGTAATAATAATACATATATTTTACACTGTTGCACCGCATTATCACTTACACTACAGGTAAAGATTATTTTCATAATGTAAGGTTAAATTTTTAATTTCATATTGAACATAATTTAAAAAAAAGATTATTTCATTACTGTGTACATAATTATATTTGTATTGCACAAAACTTGGCCCAATTTACATCCAACTCTTTTTGTATAATCAGACTGTTTTGTTTTCATTTACAATAACAAACTAAATTTGTTTATTATCATGCATACAAACACAAACACTTACACATGGCAGTCTATTATTGTAATCTTGAAAATTGTCATTTTGTTTTATGTAGATCCAAACTGTAGATGAGACAATGCAAGCCTTGGCACACATTATGGAAGTCATTTTAAAAGTTTGTTGATCTTGCACAATGTTTGCGTTTTGTTGTTTCTGGGGGAGATAAATGTGATTTTTTTTAATGCATCAAATGTCCTGTTACTAACAAGGCCACAGAAGACACACAGACTGCTGATTGTCTGTGACCAGTGACCCATTAATAATTTAAAAACTACAAGTCCTGCGCACCAGCACCAGTTACAAGTCACATTTGCTCATGTTACAAACACCTTTGTTAGTGTCG
>JBAJNP010003792.1:0-37237 GCA_036877545.1 Yasuhikotakia modesta
CCACTGCTAAGGAGAGGAAACAAGCAGAAGAGATTTGTTTGGGCCAAGGAACACAAAGAATGGACATTAGACCAGTGGAAATCTGTGCTTTGGTCTGATGAGTGCAAATTTGAGATCTTTGGTTCCAACCGCCATGTCTTTGTGCGACGCAGAAAAGGTGAACGGATGGATTCTACGTGCCTGGTTCCCACTGTGAAGCATGGACAAGGAGGTGTGATGGTGTGGGGGTGCTTTGCTGGTGACACTGTTGGGGATTTATTAAAAATTGAAGGCATCATGAACCAGCTCGTTCACATCTTTGATGTCTTTTGTGTAAATCTGCAATGTAAATAGTTGTGAAAATAAAGAAAACGCATTGAATGAGAAGGTGTGTCCAAACTTTTGGCCTGTACTGTATGTAAGTATGTGTATGGGTCAACAGTAGTATTTCTTCTGTTATTCAGACTCACTGATCCAATCCCCACTACTGAGACGTCCATAGCACCACGACAACGCCCCAAGGCTGGCCAGTCTCAACCAATCACAGGCATCCTGCCCATTCAGCCAGCCCTCACTCCTCGCAAAAGAGCCAGTGCACCTGCGGGAGCCATCCAGCCAATCAGTAATTGTTCTTTAATTATACTTTACAGAACTGCATTTGTACAGAACTGCATTTGCAGTGTGCTTACTGCATACTGTGTACATACACCATTCTTGTAGATTACCTTACTACAGTAACTCCTATAGTGTACAATTAAAAAACATTGAAGTGAAGTGACTTTGGTTATGTCTCAGTTATGGGTACCCATACCTGAAATGTGACCTCTGCATTTATCTCCTCTTTTGTGAGGAGTGAACACAAACTGCAAGTCATGAACCGGAGCAGTGGACAGCTATTTCTGCAGCACCTGGGGAGCAATTCCGGGGTTAGGTGCCTTTTTCCTCAAGGGCACTTAAGTTGCTACCCAGCAATGGAATCAAACCAGCAACCCACTGATTACACACCTAACTCCTTAACCATAAGCCCAATGTGTCTAACTCTCAAAATACCACACCAGATCTCTAATTAATTTGCAGAAATGCAGCCCCAAACTTGCAAGGTACCTCAACCATGCGTTACTGTTGCCTGCAGCATCTGCTGCCATTTTTCTGCAGCCAAGAAATGGCATCTTGTTATTTTTTTTTAGTGCATATTTGGTTCATCTGGCCTTATTTCCCTGTCGGAGATATGTTTTTTTTGGCTGCAAATATTCCATGAAGACCACATCTTGGGCGCAGTTGTGGTCTTCTATTTAAGGAGTCAGGCTTGTAATGAGTAGGTTGCTGGTTTGATTGCACTGGCAGGTAGCAACTGACGTGTCAATGAGCAAGGCACCCAACCCCCAATTGCTCCCCGGGTGCTGCAAGGATAGCTGCCCACTGGGTGTGTGTGTGTTCACGACTTGCAGTGTGTGTTCACTCCTCACGATGGATAGGTTAAATGCAGAGGTCACTTTCGGTTATGGGTAACTGTAACTGACAAATACATGTCACTTTGACTTTCTGGTCAGACTTCCTTGACATCCTTCCTTGGCCAACCATTGCGTCTATAATCCTCTACTTTGCCAATTTCTTTGTACTTCTTCAAAACACATTGAACAGCACATCTTGACCCCCCAGTCTGCTGTAAAATCTTTGTCTGGAAAATACCTTGCTGATTTAGTATAACTACCTTGTGTCTCGTTGCTGTGCTCAGTCTTGTCATTGTGAATGTCCTGTATGTCTTCCATCACCTCACCTTGGTAGCAGAGTTTGGCTGTTCCTCATACAGTTTTAAGCCTTCACAGCTGTTTCTGTTTCAGTTAATGACTTTGTTTTATCTAATATGACACCCAGGTTTTGTGAATTTTTTGTGAATTAAATTTATACCAATTCTATTTTAATATTTTATATTTATAGGTGTTTGGTATAATAATTTACAGTTTAGCAAAAACAGTATGTCACAATGGCACCTGTCAAGGAATGGGATGTTAAGTAGCAAGTGAATGGCCACTTCTTGAATTTCATGTATTGGAAGCAGGAAAAATGGGAGATTAAAAGAACTGAGTGACTTTGGCAAGGGCCAACTACGTATGGCTATATGACTGGATAATAACATTTTTAAAATGTCAGGGTTAGATTAGATAAGATTCAACTTTATTGCCGTTATGCAGAACAAGTACAGAGCTATTGAATGCAGTTAGCATATATCCAGACTGTAAGATTGTAATGTTTTGTATACAGATAAGTGCAGGAGTAAGTACTACAGCATAGTAGAACTATATCTTACAGTATACAGTATATAGTGGAAATACAATATACAATATTTAACAGAATATATACAGAATATGAATAGAGATTGCAACTGTAGGGTTATATGTGTAGAATAAACAGCAGCAATGCTATTTGCTTATAATGGTTATATGTGTGCTAAATATGAGTAGGGCAAATAACATCTTAAGAAATGGTTTACTGTGCTTTGTATACTACCATTGATAGTGAGTGTACAGTGTATTATCAAACATTATCAAGAGACAACAAATTAGCTTTCACTGCTACCTGTTGATACTTTCCATTTTTACCTGACAAAGCCTACCAAGTTAACAAAATATGAATAGTGCAAACACATGTATGTAAAGTACCAGAGACCATTGCAGGTGCAATATGTTGGTGGTGTGTAGTTCATCAGAGTTGGCCCACCACCAGTTGTGATGAGCTATAGATGAGCTGCTGAAGCCCAAATAATATAATAATACTGATCTGAATAATACTAATAATACTGATCGTGATAGAAGGATGTCAAAATGCGGTGTATTGCAGTTAGTTATGTATGGGGATGCATAGCAGCAGGCCAGTCAGAGTGCCCTGACTGCCCAGACTGTCCAGATGATGACTGTCCACCTCTGAAATTGCCTACAATGTGCACATAAGTGTCAGAACTGGAGCAGGGAGCAATTAAAGACTATTGCCTGATGCTACTGAATGATGTTTTCTTTAAGAATCAGTATATGGTCTGGTGAGGTGCATTTACCTGGGGAAGAGATGATAGCAGGATGCACTATGGCAGATAGGCTGAGTCACTTTCTATGCTCTGAGCAAAGATCAGCTAGGAAACCTTGGAAAACACTACAATGTGTGGTGTAAAATATATTACTTTTCTCACAGTTATTTTGCTATGAATTCTTTAAATTGTGTGGCACTATTTTGTAAAAGATTAGACTTACTTGACTTTCTACTAGAACATCAAAGAGACGTTTGGTGGGCTCTTTGGACTTTTTTGTGTATTAAATAGAAAATACCTATTTCTAAATGCTAAATCCCTGTAAATGTAAGTGAACTTAACCAAAACCTGACTGTTTTGAAGCACATGTATGCAAGGAAAAAAAGCATCTTATCTTTTTGTATGATAATGGTGTTTTGTTAGTTATTTAGTGTTCTGGTTTTTATTTTGCTTACAGGTGTCAACATAGCCATACAGCCTGCTGTCCCAGGCCAATCACAGAACCCTCAACTACAACAGATTGCTGTTGCACAGCAACAGGCCACTCCCACTCCAACACAAGTCACTCCCCCTCCACCTCAGACCACACCTCAGCATACACTTTTTGTTCAGCAGCAACCTATAGCTTTCTTCACAACTCAAAAACAGGTAACTTACAAATTCTATAAATATATTTAGTTTTTATTTTAAAGGTAACTTGAAAACTTTGGTCTTAAACTACTGCAAGCACTCACAAATCAGGCAACCAGCTTGACCTAATTTACACACACAATTATTTTGCTGACAACATCTTGATTAAACCCCTATATGTCTCTGACCATATCCTCATTACATTAACCATACATTTTTCTACCTGTATATCACCAACCCCTCTCCCGGTTACTTTTAGATGAAACATATGCTCCCTTTCACCCTCACATCTTTCCTCTGTAGTTTCCGCCTCTCTTCCCTCACCTAACCATGAACACATGGATATGAACACAGCAACTGACACTTCACTTTAAATTCTTGCTTAGAAGATAATTGTCCTCTCTCCTCCAAATCAACAGAGCTCCAGCCACATGTAATCTCTTTAAAACATTCAGTTCTCTCCTCTGTCCTCTGTTAGTTCGATTCAGCTATGCAAACTACATCTACACCAAACAGTTCCTGCTGGATATTAACAATCGCTGCTCCAACACAGTTTTGGACTATCAAATTCACTTCCTCTGGAGCTACTAAGAACACCGCGGACATGTGAATGTTTTGAAGAGATTACGTGTGTCTTGAGCTCTGTTGCACCGACCGGAAGTGATCGGCGTTGAGATCGTAAACAAAGATGGGGTAAGTGTGGAGGACTGCACGCTAAGCTACAGCTAAACTCACATCGGCCAGCTCTTCCCAGCATCTTCCCCGCCAATGTACAATCTCTGCTAAACAAGCTGGACAGACTAAAGGTCTGATCTCTCACACAAAGTTGGCTTAAAGACTGTAATTTACTGTTCTTCACAGACATGGCTCTGTAACATTGTTCCAAACAACGCAGTGGATCTTGATGGACGTACTATATTCAGGGCTGACTAGTAAAAACAAGGGTGGTGGAGTATGCATTTGTGTCAACAAAACATGGTGCATAGACTCAGTTATTGTTGACACATACTGCTCTGCTGATCTGGAGTTCCTAAATATTATGTGCAGGTCATTTTACCCCTTGCACGTTTACTTGCATTGTTGCTGTTGCACTTTATGTACCGCCGAATGCTAATGCTAACACAGCTTTGATGAACTTTATGCCGCTATTAGCAAACTAAAATCCATGTACCCGGATGGAGCATGTATTGTTGCTTGGGATTTTAATCACAGCTCTCTAAGTCCTGTCCTCCCAAAATTTCTCCAAAATTGTAGTCTTGTAGTCTCCTGCACTGCAAGGGGACATAAATCATTAGATCATGTCTACAACAACCACTTCTCTTTGTTCCTGCTTCCCAAGTACACCCCAGTCATCAAACGTGTGAAACCCACAAAGAGGACTGTCAAGATCTGGCTGGAAGATGTTGACTCCACTCTTCAGCATCAACTCCAGCACACAGACTGGAGTGCGTTTGCTACCCAGGCCATTACAAACTCTCTGATTAACATCAACACTTAGAGCGACTCTGTCCTGGAGCACATCAATAGGTGTGTGGACAGAGTGACTGAACAAAAAAATAAAAACCTTCCCTAATCAGAAGTTGTGGGTGAACAGTGACTCCTGCTCAAAGGTAGAGATGCAGCCTTTAGGTCTGGAGACCAGGATGCTTACAACTCAGCCAGAGCCAACCTGAGAAGGGGTATTCGTCAAGCCAAGCTCACCCACAAGCAAAGGATCGAAGAGCACTTCAACTCCTCAGACCCCTGGCGTATGTGGCAAAGGCATACAGACCATAACAGACTACAAACCACCCAGCGCTATCCTACCCTCCAGTTCTGTCTCCCTCCCTGATGAGCTTAACCAATTTTATGCTTGCCTCGACCTAGACAACATGGAAACCTCCCACAAAACAAAGCTACCACCCAGTGAACTGCCTCTCACCCTTTTCATCTCGGATGTTTGCTCCACTCTGAGCAAGGTGAATGCAAAGAAGGCAGCTGGCCCTGATGGAATACCTGAGTGTGTACTTAAAACCTGTGCAGAGTAGCTGGCAGAGGTCTTTACAGCCATTTTCAATCTGTCCCTGGCCCAAATAGTTGTCCCCACTAGTTTCAAGTCCTCCACCTTTGTGCCTGTACCAAAGCACTCAACTGCCTCTGTCCTTAATGACTTAATGACCCCCATCATTGCCAAGTGCTTTGAGAGGCTGGTTTCATCCCATCTCAGATCCTGTCTCCCTGCTACACTGGGCCCTCATACGTTTGCCTATCGCCATAACTCAACAGGGGATGCCATCTCTACAACACTCCACTCTGCACTTACTCATTTGGACAATCAAAATACACATCCCAGGTTGCTGTTCATCGACTTCAGTTCTGCTTTTAACACTGCAATCCTCTCCAAGCTGATCGCCAAGCTTAGTCAGCTTGGAATCAGCACATCACTTTGCAACTGGACTCTTGACTTTTTGACTAGTTGGACAACCTCTCCTCCTCCATCATTACCCTGAACAAAACATTCTTTATTAAATATTGTAATTTCTGAAATTGCATTTATATTACATTTTTATTAAATGTAGACTGATTACCAACCACTGATCATCCAACCCCCTTTCACAGCCAGCAAAATCACACCAATTCATCAGAGTATTAATTACTTGCACATCCAGTTTATTATGTCACCAGAATGACTAGAAACACACTAGAAAATCCCCACTTACTGTCTGGTTAATTGTATAGGAATACATACCTGTTACTCCATGCTTCAGTGATCGCCTGTGTTGTTCCGTTGCTAAGTCTTGGTTCCAATCTCCTGTGTGTCTGTTATCCTCCACCCACCTGGAACCTCAACTTGATGTGTGCTGTCATCCTCTTCACACCTTCCACAATCCTGCACCTGTAAGGACAATTAAATCAGTTTTTCAAGTCTCTTTATTATCACAATTTACCTGTTCATCTGCCTTTCATAAGTAATCACCTCAGTTACGTTCTCTTGTTGTCAATGTACCATATTAGAAATCAGAACAAGAACGAACTGTGCAACCATGAGTGGCAGCAATGCATTTCAGGAATCTTTGGATGTACTTCACCCCTAACTCTTCCAGTGGAAGCTGCCGGGGTGGAAAGAGAACTTTCTCACCCCATACTAACAGGGATTGAACCCACAACTGCATCTGGCCTCCTTTGATGACACCATTAGTAAGACATTCCCAGTCCATGTGTCCAATTGACTCCAGACCATTATGGAAGGGCAACGAACCCATGCAGGTCATATACTCAAGACTCAGGCAGAGGAGGCTGACTCACGTTAGATTTACATGCCTCACACATCATTCATGTCCTGCGGTTATTTTTGTCTAAAAGTCCCCTTACTGCTGAAATAGTCCTAACTACCCCTGATATGTCACTTCCAGCATATGCCCTCTTCCTGGTCCACTAGGGGGATCCTGTCTAGACACCTCTTCACAGGCATCATTGACCATAAGAATCTTGGGATACAAGGCTGTCAAATGACTCAATCCAAGTCAAGCCAGATGGGCATCATTATTTACTCCAATCTTCTGCATGGTTCCAAAAACACTAAAGTTTACACTCTCTGCTGTCCTTGGTGTCCCCTTTTGAAAACCCGAGAAAAAAAGAACCCACAAGTTTGAGCAGTTGATATTTGCATACTTGTGTAAAAAATTTCATGTTTAAAATTTGCATGTTTCTAAGACGTTATCATTCTATTGTTTAATTTATTTTCTCTATCTTTTTTTACAAAACAAAATTTTTTGAAGGATTTACGTTTACGTTATTTTTACGTTATTGACAGACATTTCACATTTTTATTGCAAATCAATAATGTAAGAATCTGTCTGTTTTAGAACATGTTAAAGCTGTAATTCACAAGTTTTGCCTACAGTTGCAGGTTACTTTACATGCTTTGTGCATAAATCATTTATAAATCATTATTATAAACGAACCAGGAAGGGGAGAGGACACTGTTTTGAACACTGATCTGTTATGTACTTGTTCAATAACAGATACTTGTAACTAAAAAAATGATGGATTGCAGCTTTAAGGTCTTTATCTTTTTCTTTCCTCTTTTCTGTAGAATTGTTTTTGTAGTTTCACAAACTTCTGACTTGGATTATAATTTAATTTATACCAATTATGTAGTATTATGTACCTGTGTAGCTCAGCTGGCAGAGCATTGTGTTAGCAGCGCAAAGGTTGTGGGTTCAATTCCAGGGAACACAAGTACTACAAAAAAAAAAATTCAATTGCTTTGGATAAAAGTGTTCACCAAATGAATAAATGTAAATGTATTCATTGTTGCTTATTCTCTGCACCTTATTTTTCTTGAAGTCTGTAGCTGGAACTCATGGGGAGCATAAAGTCAGCTCTTTGACCCCTCCCTCTTCCCCTAAGACTGCTCCAAAGGGGCACAGAAGAATCCTGAGTGATGTCACACACAGCACTATATTTGGAGTTTCTGTAAGCAAGTCCACTCAACTCCTTCAAGCAGCTGCAGTGGAGGCCAGCCTCAGCAAGTCCAAGTAAATCAATACAACACCTCATTTATCATGCGGCAAAACTGCTGCTTACAGCATTTTTAATGCAGAGCTTCAAACTCTCATGTATTCCAACCCTCTCAGTGAAAGTAAACATCCAGACACTGACAACGCAAATAACATGACTCTACTGAAGTGTTTTATGTTAATAAATGATCCGTGCTCCTCCCCTGAGCATGTAAAGGCAGATCAGTGAGTTAATTGTTGTGAATCTCTGGCTTGTGTTTAGGTTTGTACTTAATTAATTAATTTTATGTCAATAAGAATGAATGCAATTTTTGAAGAAACAAACACAAGAAAAAACACTTCGAAAATAAAGTAAAAAGTTTTGAAAACAAACTTTATTTAGAAAAAAAATCATCAATTTTCGCAAATCAGTTTTCATGTACACTTTCACAGTTTTTGCTTTCAATCTGCAAGTCTACAATTAACGTTACATGTGAGCAAAGCTTAGCTTTGATTTACTTTTATTGGTTAGTGAAATATTGATGGACATCTCTCTGACAAGGAAAATGGGTCCAGTGGAGCGAATTGTAGAGAATAACTGATCTGGATGTGGTTATTAGTGTCAATACTTTTATTAAACTGTTTGCAGACATTCATATTGCTATAAAAAAAATCCCATAATATTCTAGCCTATGTAGAAATAATGTAACATTTACAAAGTTTTTACAGCAGATGTTTTAATAACTTTTTAAATACAGAAATTGTTGTTTAGCCTTAACCTTGCGGTAAGACAACAGTTTTTCCTGGACAGCAACGGGGTTGTGAAAATGTGACCATTGTGACCAAATGTGACCAATGTTACTGGCATTTCACTGGCGATTGTTTTTGAAACAAGCCTCAATTTGATGGTGGTTTTGACAACCGTTTACACATGAAAGGTGGAGTGGTCCCAACAATGAAATAAGTGCAAGTAATTTAAACAATACAAACATGTAGTGAATCTCAAAATATTATTGGTTAATGTAATTATTCATTGTATGTAGTAAAATGTGCATTGTTGACAACCATACTTGTACATATACTTATTGTAAAATATGCTGGCCGGTAAGCAAAGGCTGTATGAGGTAACTTTTAGCTCCGCCCCCTTGTAGCTCTTGTCATATGCCCATAACACGCCCTCAGCACGTTAAGCTTTGCCCCCTTTTTTCGGAAGTAATTGTCCCACTGTGTCTGTCTTTTATAAATGTGATAAAACAAAATACTTTTTGAGAGAAAATTGTATGCAGTACTACTCTATAGGTATTCAAGATTCATATGAGATTGGCAGACATGCACGCGTTAGGGCCCCTTTAACATCACAGCCATATATGTAACTGTATGTAGCATGACTACATATAAATATACTGCGTTGTATTGAAGGTTTGAGTTGTATTGAAGGTTTGATTTGGTCTTGCCACAGGTCAGCTAGCACCACTCTCTCTGGTTCTCCATACTCCTCACAGCAGAGTGTTTATCAGTCAGGGGACACTTTAGGACCCTCGACTGGAGCCTCAGCATCCTGGAACCCCTTTGGTGATGATAATTTCTCTAAACTCATGGCTGAAGAGCTGCTTAACAAGGACTTTGCCAGCTTAAATGGTAAAGCCCATGCTTTCATAAGGAGACCAATATTGTTTTCAATACATGTTTTTTGTGTACTGTATCTGTTATATGTGTTTTAATTAAAATGACACTTTTTTATCATTACAATAATTTAAACAGAGTCATTTTAATGCCAAATAAGCCAAATAAAAGCTGTTTTAATTTAAATATGTGTGAATGTCAAGTTTAATACTATTCATTTTATTTATTTGTTAATGGACATTTTTGTTGCAGCATAGATTATTTGTGTGTGTCTAGAACTGTACATAGAAATGAAATGTTGAAATGAACATTTACGCTACTAGAAACCTTCAGGGTCATTTACATATTCCACTCATTTCCTCTATTACATTCATATTACAAGCTAGCTTTGACAATCCCACCATCCCACCAAATAATATGTGTGTGTGTGTGTGTGTGTATTTCCAGCTAAGACAGCAGAGAGGTCCTGTCCTGATAATCTGATTTCTGGGTTGCAGTCTGTATCATCCAATAAGGACTTTCTCCAGGAAGGTACGATCCATTTATAGTTTACTGTCTCTCTATATCCTGCTTTGCCCCTCCCCAGTGATTGCTGAGTCTAGAAATTCTAGAAAAGCTATATAGAAATTCTTTATATAGCTCTATGGCCTCTTGTCATTTTGAATCAGTTTGGCTCAACTTCATCATCAATCATTGAGCACAGTGGAGATGTTATGTTGATATTTTCTTTTCATAGAAGCTTAATGTGGTAATAGCAATATACACATGGCATTGTCCACAAGTGTTCTAAAATCACAACATGTTATGTTTTGTGTTATCATTTAAACACATTAACCTACTTTTTTACATTCCCGGTAACACGATGAATGATAAATCATTTTAAGAATGGATCCATGAAACCATAGCATGTACTTGTAAGCAGCTTTTACTGTAATTGGGTGTGCACTGTGGAAATGTCCTGCAGCTTCAAAACAAGTCATGTGACTCTTAGTTCTTCGGATTTTTTTAGCTTTGTTCTTGATATTTCATTAGGTGGAAAAGAGCAGCCAAGACTTTGTCAAACATCACTTTTTTGTAGTCCACAAAAGAAAGTCATATAGATTTGAATGACTATATGATTTGAATTTTTATTTTAGATTTAAATTTTCTTTACTGCACTGCAACATTTGTTCAGAAACCAGGCCTTTTTCCAGGTGTCCATTTGTTCTGATTAAATTGTTTGGTTAATGGTTAATGGCATAAGTGCATTGTCATAACACCCCTTTTTTCATTTTAAAAGCTTTTCATTTTTAAAAGTGTAACTTTTCAATGACATGAAATAGATAATGTTATAGATAAATAGGTAAATGTTCCAGATATAAAGAGATGCGCATCTTCCCTTCAGGAAACATCTTGCAAAATCGAATTGTTGCAAAGCAGCATTTTACAGAGTCAAGTGTTACACAAACTGGTTTATCTGTAAAAGAAAACAGATATAACTGGAGTATACAGTATTACCATGATTAAATGAAATTAGGAAAGGACAGTTGTTTATGGTGTGTGGCATAATGTGGCTGGAAAGTACAGTTTTCAGATTATGGCAGATCTTGTTGCTTCTAGTCAATAGAGGCTATGCTCATCATTGAATAATCATTAGCCAGCACCAGTATAAGCCAGAACCAGAGCTGGGTCTGTCAGTCTCTGATGCCCTCAGATGTCTTTTGGATGGAATAGACTGAGCATCAGTCAGAACTAGAGCTGCATCTGTCAGTCTTAAATGTCCTCTTTTGTCAATTTCATTTGATAGACAGAGCTAAGCATTGAGCTGAGCATCAGGCTGAACCGGAGCCTGTTGGTATCATATATCCTCAGGAACCAAGAACATGACATGGAAGGAAAATTATATTAGCATAGCAGTAGCACAGAGGCCACTCACAGATTGTACAGTTCCAGTCAGCTAACTACTGTGGCATAAACATGTTTAGATAGAGGTAAGTGCAGGATTAAAGCCTAAACCTAGACTTAAAGTGTTCAAGTGTGTCAGAAACATCTCTGATATTTCTAATGTTTTTTTCTGGATTCAAAGACGGTTTATGCTGTGTGACACACTGGAAATGTAACCTTTAAATGAAAGATTGCCATCTAACATTACACCCAGATTCTTTACTTTGGAAAATAACACAATGGTACAATCCTATAATGACAGAGTGTTCTTTTCTTTCAAATTGAATTATTTTGTTCAATAATGAGAACATCTAAATGGTGTTCACATCTACCTGTTGTTTTTGTAAAAAAAAAAGCTATTATAGTATTACCACCCTTATCTCTAATCACTTTCACAACTTCCGCAATTTCATTGTGAGCATATTTTAAATGTCTCAGTTAGCACTGTAACCCCTGTTGTGTCAATGACACAATGTTTGCTATAAAGGATTGACTGTAGACTTACTTGCACTAACTTCTCTTAGCTATATTGCCTTCTTCTGTTGCCATCTTTTTTTCTCTCTCTCTGTTTCTCTCATGTTTAATTTTCCTTTTATATGATTTTGTTTATCTGTGATGACGCTTGGTCTTTGTTCTAGGATGAATTTTAAACATTCTGTCAAGCCTTCGGCAAATTCTGGCACACTTACAATTATGTTTATTAATGTGCATTGCCCCTGTAAACAAATAAACTTGAAATTTGACATGGCGCTGGGGGTTCACAAGTTATTATCTCTGATCTATATGAAAGGCAATTGGAATATTGATGAGTGGATTTTCTATACCAATTTGCGTTCTTTTTTTGTTACTCAATGTTGTGTCTAATTTGACCAGGGGTTTCTACTCATACTAAACAGTTGCACTGTGGCTCGAGGTACATTAGAACAGCCCGGACAAGACTTCATGTAACTCCAGTGAGTTTTAAGACATTGTAACCTACCTGTGCAAAAGGATAAGGCACTTTGAAATTTCCAACAGTAGTGGAGCAAGCTATCACCATTGCAGGTTTAGGCAGTGGTCTTTTCTCCTCAATTTCTTGAGGGACTCGGCGAGCACCCGAGTTTAGCACTGGTAAGTGCCCCACCCTCTCCAGGCAGAGGAATACTGAAGATCATGATGATCACATCATAAGAAAATGAGGTAATATATTAGGATAATGCATAGTCTGTATAGAACGACTGGTGAGTGCACATATAAAGCTTGGCAAAGGAGGTTACAGCAAGAGACCAGTCCAAATTGACGTCTACCAGGGGGAAAACACAAAGTTACCTATGTATTGTATATGGGAACCTGTAAGTGTAAAGTACATCATATGGGATTGCCTATGGGGAATCACCATATATAAAGCAACAACTTTGATACAAAGCCTTACCTGAAAAGGGCCAATAAGAATTTGATGTGTATCATCTTTGGGCAGTTGAAAAAATCTTGACCTTGAAAAGGTCATTAATGCACATCTGAGTACAATTGTCTTTGTAAACATCAGTGGCATGGAGTGGCAATCCAGATAAATAGGGTACACCACTTTTATCACCTTCACAAAACTTTTTTCTCACTGTAAATCCTCACTGTTTATTCTGCTTTAATTTGTTTCTGTTACCTCTTCTTCTTTTCTTCGTATTTCATTCAGAGTCATATCAGAATCGTATCATGTCAGAATCGTTAGTATCAGGAGATTCTCTTTTGGACAACCTTTTACCCCACCCCTCCACTGGGCCTCAAGTACTGGCATCTCCCTCGTCTCTCTCTGTTCAGTGTATGGACCAGATTACCTCTACTGCTCTAAGCAGTGGACAGCCCAACCAGGGTAAGACAAGTATACACACTCAGGTGTATAATAGGTGTGCATGTACCAAAGAAATGATTATGTGGGTTTCTGCCTTCTTTCCTCATCATGCCTAGCGCAGATATTCTCAATAAAAATTTGCAGCAACAATTCAAATTACTTTAATTAATCAAAGTTACTTGTATTTAAATAAATTTTAAAAACAATGTTGCCAAGCATACAAGCAGAATTCGACAAGCATACAAGCAGAACCTGTTAACCAAAAGTTTTATAACTGTCACCTATCTACACTTGTCTGTATTTTCCTCTGTCTTTTTCTGTCTACCACTCCTCCTAATTTCTTTCTTTTTTTCCCCACTGGTTCTGCTGTGGCACTAATGTGGCCTCCCACAGTTTCTGATCCTGCTTACCCCCTGCCTATCTTCCAGTCTTCTGAGACTGGGGACCAAAGCACTGATAACCAGTTCGACCCCATACCAGTTCTTATCTCCAAATCCTCCAGTCAAGGTAAGTGAGTAGTGAAGAGAGCAAGTGCATTATTTTACCCTGCAAGTTTCCCATATGGTTGCAAATTAAGTGGTATTATTTTGTCAGATTGTTCCCAGACATTGGTATTTTGTTTTTTTCCAAACACAAAAAGACTGTGACATTTAAAACTGTAACAAAAGTGTCTAGGCCTTGTCACAAAAAGTTGTGTTCTCGTTTATGCGGTGTTGTGTTTTACTTTTAATACATGGTTTATTTTCTCTTTGACTTCAAAACAGAATAATGTTGACTTGTGTTTCTCTTGATTATACTGTGCAATATGATGCAGACATTTCTTGTGGAATTCATCTTACCAACAGGGGTTCATGTTATCCTGGTAATTGGTTGGATGATGGTCTCTATATAACTGGCAGTTGTTGGGGAAAGGCTGAATTTTAAGAGAGCTTGTTGATGTCTGCTGAACGGGAGTTGTTTCAGAAGTAGGGCAATTTTAAAAAAAAAAATAGGGCAATTTTTTTTTTAAAAAAAATTTCAATATTTTGACTGATTTGTTTTCACAAAGTAATATAAAGCCACCCCAACATGAAATCTTTACTTTGATGCTGTTTTGTCTGCTATATTCTTCTGTTTCCTGCTGTTCACCTGGTTTTTGCTTTTTACTTCTTTCACCTTCTGCCGCACTCCACTCACCTTCATCTACATTCTTTCACACACGTTTCATTCCTCACCTCTATCCTCTCACTCTTTCTCTTTTCCTCTTTTTGACATTACAGGTGGTCATTCTCGCAGCAACCGTGGCAGTTCTGAGACCAGTCTGCCAGCACTGGCATGCTCCCTTCTGCTGGTGGACCAACTCATCGACATATAAAGCAAAGAAATAAAGAAAGCGAGGCAGATGATAGAGAGAGAGGGACTGGGGGCATCATGCAATTCTTTAACATAGCAAGTTTAGAAATGACAGCAAGCCTAATCTTGAGTGTTCCCAATATCTCAGCCTTGTCGTCCACCTGAGGGAAATCTTCCATATGTATTTGCATCTTGTTTACATTTGTGGCATCTCTTTTCTTTGATGCATAAACATTATCATGACTCCATCATTAATAAATCTTTCACACTCCAGAATGTAAAAGAATGATGTACTAAATGTTCTGATGAAATAGGTTTTAAGTTACATTAAAAAAATGGTTACAGCCCCATTTAAGGATTGAAAAAAAAAAAAAACATTTACCATCTTTATGATGACATGTCCAACTATCTGTCAATATGGAGGACAGGATTGAACTTTAGCTAGAACAAGGAATTTAATTGGATAATATAATGTTGGGCTATGATACTATTGGTAATATTTTGCTGTTGGTGCTACAAATGCTATATTTTGATACTTTTAAATAGACCAGAAACGGTTATTTATATAAATAGGGTAAAAAATTTATTCTTTGTTGACTTTAACCTCCTCTGCCTCCAACCCCTTTGGCAAGACAAAGCATTATAGCACATTAGTTGCCTTTCCATTTAAATTAGTTTCATTGAGAAACATTAGGATTAGATCCAAATGATGGTAATTAAAGGAAACACATCTATGACATTTGACATTGATCAGTAAGTATTTTGGTTACGGGAAACTTCCACTTTTTGTAGATTGGACATATACACACAGAGAAACCTCTGACTGAGGATTTGATGGTTAGTTTGAGGATTGCAGACTAGTTTAAAATTAAGCGTGAATTTAAGGTAATTCGATTTCTAAGAGCACAACCTGTTCAAAATTGCTATTTGTGAGTAGAAGTCAGAGAGTGTTTTGTAGCAAAAGTTTTTGTGTCATAAGAAAGCACCACATTCACAAGTACTTGTAATGTGCTGATTTCCTGTAAAGTCTTCCGACTGTCATTGAAATCAACACGTCTGCAGTGTTTCTAGGCAGATAGAGTTTTACAAATCTGAAAAACATTCCAAAGTTTCTTGTTGGCTGTCCATCCCTTTCTCCATATACATTATTACATCACATTTTGGCCTGTCCTCTCCAGTCCTAGACATACAATATCCATATATCAGCACACAATGTTGATAGAAATACATTTCTGTAACTGGTAAAAGTACAGTAATTTACACATTACATATGTTCAGGCATCCGAAAATCCCTGAGGCATCCGAAAATACCCCTCATGTCTTTATGCTTTTAAAACACTTGAATTTCATTCCACTGTTTTTTTTAATTTATTCAGTCTTCCTGCTTCATTTGATCTGTTAATTTACTTTTTTTTATCCCACAGCTTCTTTTCTATTATTTTTAGTATATCTGACATACAGTGACCCCCAAAAGTACATAGATTTGGCTGTCATTGCATTAAAATAACTGCTACCTGGTTTTATATTATAAGAATCATGCAGGCACACTTTAAAAAGCAAAACTTCAAAGAGAATAGTTTCAAGATAAAGCTGTAGAAGCATTTTGGGGAGATAGGTATTTAGGCATTTACAGTAGTATTAATATGAGAGGTATAAGTAGTTCCTGTAGCTCAACTGATAGAGCATTGCTTTAGCAGCGCAAAGGTTGTCGGTTCAATCTCAGGGAATGCAAGTACTAATAAAAATGTTAAATTCACTTGACTTGAACATCCACATCAATAATTACAAGTGGCCTGGCAATATCATGCTTTAGGTCCTACTATCCAGCCATTGTTGTTTTATGTAAACATATTATTTTTGTTTACTTATGATTCATTTATGTTTTTATTGGGAGATATAAACAGTTTTTTTCCTCTTAACCTGATAACACCAATTATATTAGACTGTATTAATTAGTCGTACTAATTATAGGTCCAAAGAACTCTAATCTGACATTAGAATGTAATCTCTAGATTGTTTTAATGTCACATATTTGACCTGGGACCTGGGTGTTATATTAGATTGCAACCTGTCATTCCATTCTTTTACTGTCATAACTATTATCACTGCACCCGAGTCATCTGTAGTTTGCTGACTGAATGCATACAAATGTCATGATAAATTATTGAATGTCATGATTAATTACCAAAAATTGCAAAATTATTTGTATTGTTTTCATTAAAAGTTCAGGAGACATAGAAAATGATGAACACAATACTGCTTAGGCATTGCATTCATTAAATTACCATTGCATTTATAGCCATTTTTAAGGGGCAGTCTCTTTACATTGAAACAATTTTCCGCAGACAAGTTTGAACAAAGCACAGTGGAAGTAACAAACACCTCTGCAAGCACACCTGTTTAAACTTAAAACAGGGAAACTAACTTGACACATTCACTTAAATCAGCCTGGGTTCATCATTGCACTGATCTTAATATCATTATTTAATAGTGAAGTATTTAATGGTATTTAAGTGGTGAAGATCATGCAGTAGTTATTACATATGGGTAAGTATGTCTTGATGGTGAATGAATGCAACAAACTGTAAAAAAGATTTTGCACAGATGTATAGATATAGTAAGTTATTTATAATAATTATTTATCTATATCATAAAGCACAAACATTTTATTTTAGGCCTTTTGATAAACTTGAATGTACACATAATGACTATGTAATTTATTTTATTGGTTTAATTTTACAAAACTGTCAAAAAATGTCTTGATATTTTACCCAAAGACTGATTTGAGGTAATTTGTGTATAATGTCTAAGTGTTTTTACAATTTCTCAGTAACCTGTTAAAAATGATGAAATTATATCAATTTAGTACAACATAATTAACATACAAATGGTGTTTGTGGTCATTGTGTCTAGACAGGGCATTTATAGCTGTATGGGGTGTCATAAAAATAATGTTTTGATTAAAAAAATGAAAATAACCTTTTGGCAATCTACCATTCCTCATTTTTTTCATTTTTTTTTGACACATGCAGAATAGGGGTTCAAGTCATTTCTAATAAGATTAATGTTACTATATAGCAGTCAGTCAATGTAAAGCATGTTCTGTTGTATTGATGAGAGGGGGCTCATGACGGATGCACTCCAATTTCATGATTTGTCTATGAGAGATTGATTCAGTCATGAGGATTGATAATCCTAAAGCTGTTGTTACTTCGGTGTTTTTTCTGGACTCTGATTCTAGTTTGTTGACAGGTTTACATTTTTGAAACTGGAAGTTTGATTTAAGGCATGTAAAAGGGCTCATTTATTTTTTTAGGTAGTAAATAACTTGGTGTACACAGCCATGAAGCATGAATTGCTTACTAGCTGGTTGCAGGTGATGTTGGGAAATGAATTTTTATTGTAAACAGCTGAATATCAAGAGTAGTGCAAGATGAGTCATCCAATTTTTTAAAGGCTTGAAAATATCTCATTCACAAAGCAAAATCATTCGTTTTGCCCAAAGTCTGTTCAAATAATGCATCAGTAAAACATATGTATGTTACATTTATGTAAAGATTTTCTGCTGTTAACCTGCTAATTTCATTAAAAAATTTCCTTATTGTCTTTGTTGTAATGTGGCTGACCTATGCAATTTGACATTAATGCTTTGTATTACTCTTGAACCAATGCTGTAGCTGTGGTAGTGATGTTAGATGAAGTCTGATGTGAGAATAGTCTTACCTGTGTAGCACTGTGTTTGATTTGCAGCTAACATCAGTGGAATATAATGACAAAATCAATCTTATGCATACAGAAAAATGTTTTTGTTCGACTTTATCGACCAGTGTCAAACGTTATTGTCTGGTTAGATGTTTACTTTTTACTGTTTACTTTTGTTGTTGATTGCGATTTTAAAGGGAAGATTATAATACAATAAAGGTGTTGATGGGATCAGACATTTGGGTTTGTTATTGGATCTCAGACATGCTGATTTTACCCATGAGTCCTTAAATAGAGGTGTAATTTGTAAACTGTAATATTTAGGTTTAAGAAATGTCAGTACCTTTTTTCAATACTTGCAGTGACTAATGAAGCTGTTTGCATTTGTATGTAAACCCTCTACACACCAGTTTCTGCTCAACTTGAATGTTAAATTGCACTTTACCAGCAGCTCACAGGAATGCTGGTAGTTAAGCGGAGAGGTGTTGTGTTAGGTCACAATGACATTAGTTATGAGTACAGTGTTTGGCAGGGATAAAATGAAAATGTTCTGACCATCGCCCAATAGGAAGTCATCTCAGGCTCTGAATTTTTGAACGATTTATAGGATTGTCATAATTTTGGCAAAGATTATGCCAAAACAGATGACGCTAAATTGGGTAGTGAATTTTGATATCTCAAGCTATGTTACCATGGTAAGGCAGTAAATGGCAAAAAGCAAAAACAGGAAGTCTTCCACAGCTGTTGTGTAACTTGTTAAAGGTTAAATTGTATGTTTAGTACTGTACAGTTCAAACTGTACAGGTTTGAACTGTATATTTGGTCCTAAGAAGGTTATTGTGAGACATTCATAGAAGACATTAAAAATGCAAATCTTTTTAGCATAATGATTGTTAGTATATTTTGAACAATGTTGCCACGGTGATGAAAAACAAAATGTCTTTAAAAGGTGCATTCTTTAAGTGATTTACATTAAGCTTAAATAATAATTAAATAATATGGGAAATATGTTTGGTGTGGGGGGCTGATCACAACGAAGTGACCATTGTATGTAACAGTTATAGCACCACCAACTGGCAGCATTTATTATTAGAATTCATTCTTTACCGTCCCTAGTTTAGTGTTTTAGTGTATACTTCTTCAAGGTAAATGAGGATATTCAAAAATAAATTAAAAACACACTTTATAATGTCTGTATGTGTAGCCAGTGCTGCATCTAATAGCTTAAATTTATGTGAAACCATCGTACATTTAATTTCACATCCCATGTTACTTAATCACAAACAGCCTCTCCAGTCTTTTAGGATGTTAACACCAATGATAGAGAGCCTGTTTTATCCAGTCTTAGTGCAGTGCCGTATTAACCCTGACTGTCATGCTGACCTTTGCTTTAATAATTAAGGTAAGACCTGTATCATCTGTCTGCCTTTGTTAGTTAAGTGTTTTTGTGTGACCTTGTTTCCATAGCTCTCTTGTCATTGCATAAATTGAGCACTGCTGAGCAAATTAGCAAAAGTTGTCCAATTTTAGCTCAGCTTGAACTATTTACAGTGACAAAGAGTATCTTAATCATCAGTGCTAAGAAAACAACAATAGTAGAATGAAATAAACATGTCCTTGTCACATTTCACCCCAAAAACAAAAAGGATGAAGAGTTTCCTAAATCAGCAGTTTAAAAAGAAAGCACAACAAATGTTGCCATTACATATAAATATAATGAAGGGGTGATTCTTTTGATTTTGTGGTGAAATAACAACAGGATGTGTTACTGCCAGATTTCTTGAAATTCTTTAGGTATCCCTGACATATGGGTAAAGTTTTGACCCTGCATGGGTATTGAGGGGGTTAAAAGTGAAAGTTTGTGGAAACAAGGCTGTTAGTTGTTGCTGTCAGTGATAGATGTTGAGTGTGTGTGGTATTCATCAGTAATATTGTGGATTAGACTTGTAAAATGTGTTGTGTTGCTCCAGTATATGATTTTCCATTGTGTGGATCCCCCCCGTGTAAATGTACAGAAATTTTATCTAGCTCTAAAAACACATTTTGAACATGCACATCTTTGTCTTATTATCTTAGATGTCTGCCAAATTGTTTTTTTGTTATTTGTTGTATTTGGCCATTTTTATCAATGGATTTTTAAACTATTTGGTATTTCTTGTTTTAAAGTTTTTTTGAAGCAATTTTTGCATTACCTTTGACCATCCATTGATTTCTGTTCTGTATTCTTCTCTGTAAGGACCTGTAGGCTTGTCTATGTACCACTGTCCAATTGCAGGCAATAACAACAACTTTGAGCCTTTTGTTTTTTATCATTCTGTATTTTTATATGTAAAAAGTAGAATCATTAACTGTTTAGTGGCTCCATTACTGTTAAAATTGTATAGATATAGAGTATTGAGAAATATATCATTTTGTCATAAATTTCTTTATAATGTACTTTTTTTTATTTTGCAGGAACCAGAAGAAAGAGTAATGAGTATGGTACACTTTTAGAGGGAAGTGAGGTTGAGAACATTGGAGAGAACTGTCTTCATTCCAGCGATGATGAGGATAATGTTGAAAAGGACAGGGAAACGTCAAAGGTGAGTGGTGAAGAAACTCCAAGTCTGGACTGCAGTGGATCCAGACCCTTACTTCAAGACTCTGATGAGGAAGATGACCAAAGTCTTGCATCTTTAAGAAACCTCCAGATGTCATCTGATGCCTTGCCATCATGTGACCTATCACAGCCTTCTCTGGTTACCCCGAAGAACTTGGTTTCTGCTCATAACCCAATTCACTCGCCCAAGCTTCTGTCACAAGTCGAACAATCCAAAACAGATCCAAGTATTGATGTCTTCTCCAAAGACCCATTTCGGATTGGTGATGAAGCAGATAGAGATGGAGATGTTTTTGCCAATGCACCCTTTCCTCGTCTCCCAGCTCAGCCTCAGCAGCCTGATATTTTCCTGCAGGCTCCCTTTGGTAGAAAGGGATCCACCATCCACCATCCAGTGGCACATCCTACATTTGTAGACCCCCGTTCAATGAGCTTTGACCAAAGCATCCTTGGCCAAGTTGCTCCCCTGCCTTTTAGACCACAGGCACTTTCTAAGTATTCTAGACATTATGAAGGACCTGTGACCACAGATCCAAATGTCTTTAACCAGGGGGTGACAGATATAGGAAACAACACTGATAATGGTGACACATTAACGGCTGATGTGAGTTCTGTTGATCCGTTTGTCTCAGCACCCTTCCACCTTAAAGGCTGCCATGATAAACACTGAAAGTCAAAAGCATCTGGTGAAAACCACAAAAACTACACTTGTCTGCTAAACGTTTTGAAACCTTTGTTTTCTTTCATATAATGAGTAGCCCTATAAACATACTTAAGATTGAAGCACATTAATGGCCTCTGGCTGTCTGTCTCTGGGTAAATGTTTGTGTGATGTCTTTTGCTACCTCAACATATTACAAACTTACAAACTTAAGGTATAGCTCACCCACAAATGAAACATTTGTTGTATCTATTTATCCTTATGTAGCTTTAAATCCATGTTTCTATGTACTATCAAGCTTTGCAAGCGTTCATAAAATAAACGGGACATAATAAAAACCCTGAATGTTTTTCAGTTTTGAAATGCTGCATTATATTAAATTCTTTTGTCACTTTTTAAGTTGCACAGTGGCTTGTTTATAAACAAAATGTTATATAAATCATTTGTAAGGCCTAGGCATATAGACACTTTGGAGTGTATAAATTGTTTTGGTAAACATTTTGCACAGAAGTGTTTCATTAATTCATTTCCTAAAACGTGTTTTTGCATGATTGCCTATAAAATAATCAGGGATAAGCTCTGCAAATAGATATTTTCAGCAACATCCATCTACACAGTGATTAATATTTATAGTAATGTACATACTATAATTTGCATGCCAGTATGAAAGAACAAACTTCCTTTCACAAAAGAGCTCCCACAATCAGTCTTTCCCACAATCAATCTCTTTGTAAAGATGGATTTTTGCCCTTGTGGTACTGAATGTGGATCGGTAACCACTGGTAGCCTATATGAGGGTTTGTATGATTGTTTTTTGTGTTGTAATGGTTTTAATTATGATTCCTTTAACTGCTTTTTCTAATTTCATAATCAAAGATGCCCACAAATGTAAGTGGCCCTTCCACTCCATACACATGGATGCAGCACTGATTCCTCCAGGCGCCTGGCTGGTCCATGCAAGGAAGAGGTGCGCTCCAGCCATCCTGGTGCAGGGGGGTCAAAAGGCCTGGAACTCCCAAAAGATTTTTCCAGGGTATTTGCCTTGTAACCTGCCTCCCTCACTAATTTCTGACAAATCATTGGACACCTACTCTAGAGTGCCCTGCTTCTCCAGGATTTGGGGATTGTACAATTGGACAGTATTTAGTCATTCACGTTACCTAATTAAACATTGTCTTACAAGTGTCAGAATTCACTGTAACTAGTAATGAATAATTTGCTACATATAAGAATTTGTGTGCTAAAATTCAAAGGCTGTGTCTTTAGTTCATCTGTTCAAAATCATTTGTAGTTTGGGAGCCTAGGACGTATTTTTAATACAATTTCACTAGAGGGGTTCATTGTCATATTCCATTATTTGCCAACCGATTTAACGGAAAAATTAGTTGTTTAATAGTTGTTTAGTGTTTAATAGTGTAATCGTTACACAGCAAATCTGTAATTGTTCATTATTTTAATAAAGTACCTGACATACAAAGCAAATTATAAAGAAAGTCATGAGGCATGATGGGATTTTTTTTATCGCATTTTGAACATTAAATGACCTTACAGTTATTAAATAATTGTTTTTGTGTAACCAGCAGCATTATAAAACCTAAAACATGCAAATGTCTTTAACAATTAACAAGCCTATTAAATGATAGTGTTCATGTAATAAGATTGAAAAAAAAACACATTGTCACATTTGACAATGACATTGTCAAAGACTAAAAACACACTAACCATTAAAAAAAATAGAGAAAGAGAGAGCACACTGCCCTCCTCCAAAAATGCACTTTTGTATTTATGTTTATGTTTAGGGCATGTGGAAGTTACAGAATCTCTTTCCATTTAAAAACCTAGTTGCAATCTACACTAGTTGCTGGGGCCCAGCAAAAAAAAAAAAACCCAACCCTCTCCATTCATTTGTAATACTTAAAGCACTCTTAATGTAGCAAACTTATGTTTCTTCTACAAAGGAAAAAATATGTTGGAATGCTAAAAGCAACACCCAATATTTTATATCACACTATACCACATTAACCTACCTAACTTATGACATTAATGCATGTCTGAAAAACAACATACAGCTTTAAATTTTCCACATTAAGTTACAACCAGCAAGAATGGGTGCAATGATGGCAGAAACCTATGTACAATAATCAAATAATAATGCTACTGCTAATTAAGAGAATGAAAATTTTTCATAAATTCATTCTTATTATTAACATGTGGCAAGTTGGAATTACAATGTATCTACAATCTCTTTTCTGCCGGAAATATCTTACATCAGAATAATAAACGCAATGTCATGTTAAACTATAAAGGACAAATACTTAAACAATTTGTGAATGTTTAACTGTCTCTCACCATGAAGTTAACTAAATAAATCTAAGTGGCTTCACCTGCTTTCCAGCAATAAAATCCATACAACTAACAACACAAATCTTGCTTATTTCTTGTATATAAACAGTTACTGGGTAATAATGCCAATAGTTTAAACAGAGTAACAATCTGTAATTGTTTACACATGTAAATCCTTACGGCATTTAATGACTTTCTGTGAGAACACAAAATAGATGACATGAAAAACACTTTTTTCCACATAATGAACATACGAACTATCATGCTTTACAAATTACAAAAAAAAATCTGAAAAATTGGAGCATATTACACAAGCTTGTGTGAGTAACTCAAAGATACTATATAGCTCAAATGTAAATCTCATATGGCTATAGAAGACTCGGAATACAGCACACACAGGATCACTTTTATGTGCTTTATTGCCATTTTGGGGAGTTTTTATAACATCTGTTCCAATTCACTTTTAATATATAAAAACACAAAAATTCTTCCTTTGTGTTTCACGCAAAGAAGTCATATGCATTTAAACAACATTAGTGTGAGTAAATAATAAAAATCAATTAGAATGTAAAATCAAATTCTGAGAATCACAGAGCTAACCGCAGATCCCACACTTCATTTTCTTATGTTTCTGATTTGCCAAATGTATTCTGTGCATCGGCAATCAAAAGATTTTCTCAAAGGACCAAACCCCAAAAATTACTCAAAGACTCCTAAAGAAATAAATGCAGATTAAATGTTCAACAGGCCCAGATTTTTTTTATTTACTCAGAAAAATAAATTAAGAAGAAAAAGGGGAGAAAATGTAACCCCTCTTTCACACACCATTTTTTATCAATAACTAATTTCATGAGGGGGATTCAACTAGCAAAGGTTTTCCCTGTTTCTTCCTTGCCTCTGTAAGTCCTCTTCCCATGTGTGAAGGGCAGGTATCTGTACTTGATCATGTGCTGTAAAACAAAGACACAATTTCAAATGTTGGGGCTTTGATTGGGCAAGTCAGGATGTCAATCATAGGATGTCAACAGTCACACGCAAACAATTTTGTTCATGAAGAAAGACCAGTGACATCCATTATAATTATAATTTAAAACATTAATAATGGAAAGTTTAATTGGCAAACCTTGATCTGCCGTTTCATGGTGATGCAGAATAGCATGATAAAATACATGACAAGGATAGGCCAGAACACTGGCACATCAAAGGCATCAAAGAATGTGCAAATCATAGCGATGATGATGCCTTTTGTTGCTGAATGCCTGAAACATCAACCAAAATAAAATCAAAAATCACTTTATTAACACAGATGTATCTGGAAAGAAAACAAATGCATATTTATATAATTTAAACAAAGTCGACAGTTAAAACAGGTAAAAATTTGACAAACATCACTGTTACTGCGACACTACAGGAAGATTAAAGTTTAATAAAACACAGCATGCAGCATGCAAAATACAGCTTTAACTTCCTGTTTCAAAGTGCATGACAGAAAACTGCCCTTATTAAACTGTTTCATGGGGCTTTAAAACATCATGTGACAGCTCACCAGAATTTAAATTCTGGCAACCTCCTGATGAACGGCCGAAACTCTTCATTCTGTTTTGTGGGTAGTACTGGACCTTCATCTAATAAAAAAAACAATTAGATTTTTCAAACAAAATTTCCCCCCAAGGATTACTCATAATAAATCAATGATAATCATAGTTTAAGCATAAGACTTCAGTTCCAAAACAAAATAAGTCCATAATTGTTAAATTGAGAAAAACAGTGTATTCTTTTTGTGAAACAAAGGTTTGTTTTTGTGAAAATTTGTGACAATTTGTTTAAAACTGTAATATATCATCATGGGTTTGTAATAACCAAAAAAATCATATTTTGATTTTAAACATTTATTAAACAACCAAATCATTTTTTTCTAAAATGGGTCACGTTTTTCCCCAAAATGCTATAAACCCGTTCAATTCATTCAATAAAAACTCATCTTGTATAGGAAAGTGAACAAAATTAACCATTAATAACAATCTACACATATGACAATCCTCAAGAGATCGCTGGTATTTTCCCAGTGCCTGAGTTTCCCATTTTCTTTATATTTTCCCCATTGTGATCGTCTTTAAAAGCCTTGAGCTTTTTTCCTATAGACGAAATGAGAACTGGCCCATCTATGCCATCAAAATTGTTCATTTTATAACGCTCAAAACACCCATTCAAAAGACAACAGTGTTTATCTGTGTTTACTGAAAGGGTGCAGTTGACAGTTTGTGTGTTGGAATAGTGTGTTGGGATTTTTTTTAACAAAAATGTTGCATTCTGCTGAAAAACAGGACTGGCATTTTCAAACTGATGACAGAATTTTAAAAAGAGACCAAACATAAAGCTTATTTTGACAGTATATAGATTTTTATAAAATTGGGGTTTATTGCATTTTGGAAACCAAACTCTTCATATATAAAGCAGCTCAGCTGAGCCGTTCGGTTCAATTGAAGGGAACTTGTTTCATATACCAGTAAATATAAAGCAAATGCTGGTCTTACCTGGATCATCAAGCAATGAGGGATCCACCTTTGGTGAGAGGAAAGCAATGAAGAGGTTCAGGTGGTATATCCCAAGAGCATATGTGACTATGTACCACCCCTAAAATAAAAACAAACAAATGTTTTTTTGGATCAGAAATGCAGATAGTAACATTTTTTTTTTTTAGTTGCAATCTAAAAATCCATCAACATCAAAAATTTTATAGTAAAAAAGCATCATACGCTACTATACTTCATAGTACTTCAACACAGGCTTTTACATGCTAAAGTAAGATTGGCAATAACATTAAATACATTTTTCAACATTCATAAGGATATGCTAGTGCAAACAGTGGATGTTTTCACCTGTAAAACATATACTCTGATCATATATATGGCTGTTAGAATAAGAGTCACTGCCCATCGGACTGATGAAAATGGGGTTGACTTATCCAACCATGACTGATAAACCTGCATTTAAACAGGAAAAAAAACATCCTTATCATCCTCTTCAAAAAATATTTTAATATAAGTAAATGTGTTGGTTATATTGTTTGGGCATTAATATTCTGCAGACACACCTGCCCAATGTGTTTAAAGAAGTTTCCAATTGCTGATGGTTTCCCATGGATGGACTCACCAGTACTGTCTCCCTCTGGCATTCTGTCTGTGAATTAAAAAAAACTCAGTATGACTACATTATGTTATAAATATGAATTAAAAAAATGTACTACTACTGATAAACTGAAATTTATACAGTACAGTTTTTAATATTTAATTCTTGCAGTCCTGTTGTGTATTTTTTAATCAGATTTATTGCATACATACAGTACACACATGTATCATGTATCACATGTACATCATTTCTGGAAAGCCAGTTAATATAAATCACAAAGGACATACAGCAATAGTTTAACTGATAAAACTGTAAAATAACAGTTATTGGTTAATTACAACAGATATCCAGTATACACTTTCGGATTCCTTACTAATCCTTTAAGATTGTTGTAAATTATATGGCGGTAATTCTAGAATCCTTAAATAGGAATAATAATAATTAAAATAATAATAATTTTAACAAATTTTAACTGAAGAATGGCATTTTTAGCAGCATAGGTTGTAGGTTTGATTTCCAAGGAACACACATACTGATAAAATGTATACCTTGAATGCCCTGTAGGTCGCTTTGAATTAAAGTACCTGCTAAACGTATAAATAACAGTTTTTAACTAGTTTTTCATTCTCCATCATTAATAAACACTCTGCCATCTGCATGTCAATAACTGTCTGGTTCAGAACAGCTACAAATCTGATCTCACAAAACTACAGAGGACAGTCTAGACTGCTGAGTGAATCACTGGAACACCCCTCCCCTTTCTCCAAGAGAAGAAATTGTATTTATCCAGTGTGAGCAAAAGGACTGGCAAAATCACACTGGATCTCACCCCAAAAATCACACCACTCACCATCCAGCACATTCCTTCTCTGAACTCTTACCAGCCGGACCCAGGAACAGTTTATTTCCTCAAGCAATCTATGTTATAAACACTATGAACACACAAACACTATCTATTTATTTATTTATTTAATACACAGTTGCTTGCTTTCCAAATCTGCTTTGCTTTTCAAATTTGCATTGACACCAATCTACCTCACCCATCAGAAAGTTGGCCATTTTGTTTTTTTTCTTCATAAGTGCATGCCGTGAACTTATTAATACTTCTACTTGGAATTTCATGTGACTGCCACCTAGCTGGGTGGGCAGCATGCCAAGAAATCACAGATTACAAAAATTGCAAAGGCAACAGGAAGTGTGTCATTTTAAACTTTAAAATAGTTTATCTATATTGAGCTGTTATTACATTACAGAATAACTTTTACAAAATAATTTAGAGATAATTTAGAGACTGATATAAAGTTCAAACTGGAAAGACTGGAAAGGCACATTTTGCTTAATATGTTAACTGTCATCTATCCTGTTTATTGAATAAATGTAACATAGTCTGAAAGGTACATATGGTTTTAGAAGTCTGGATATATTATATTTTTAAACATACCTCTGAAATGAATATCTTAAGATTTTTAAGAAGACAATATCTCATATCCTCTGCATGCATAGAGTAACACATGTGGAAGAATTGTGTGGTGTTGTGGGCTGATCACATGAGACAACATTGATTTTTATGCCAGAAACGAAAATGAAATTAACTTTTCAAAGACTGAACACAAAACTGTAATAACTGTTGTTTCAGTGAGTAAGGAGGACTAGAGTAACATTTTCGGACTGGGGCTAAACTTTCAAAACATTGATTGGCAGCAACTTGCCTGTACTAATACCTCTCCATTCACAATATCTGACACTGCATGCACAGAAAAGAGGGAGGTTATCACAGCCTATTGGCAACTGCTAACTTCAAACTTTCTAAATCCTGCTGAAGGTTATAAACTTAGTCTTGATTATAAACGACTGCAAACTTAATTGAAACATCTTACCAAAGACACAATTTATTTGCCTAAATTCTGTAATGATCTGATGCTGATTAAGATACAGTTTTAATTCAATTAAATTTTTTAATTCATACTTAAGTATTAATTATTTTATTTAATTAATAATGAGATTTAGAGGTTGCTTTATTTAGGTTTTATCAGGGTTACACAAATTCATCACAAAATGTCTCTTTTAGTAATAAGCTGAAGCTAACAGGATAACTAGTAACAAGAATATGTGCACACTGCAATTGACTTGTAGGTAAAAATAAACTTTTCAAAGAACTTGTTTGTTCAGCTTAGAACTTTTCACTTTGGTATGCTACTTCAAAACACAAACCACAAATTTTGCCAAATTTTGTCAACAGAGGATGTCATCTGACGTGTTTGTGCCATTGTTTTGCTAGCCAAACGATACATATCAATTCTGTTGCGTTAGCTTTATGATGTGGCTATTGTCAGTCACAGCGCTACAAACTAGCAGCAGAAAATGTGTGCCTTCTACTTCTCAAAAATTTTCAGAAAGAAATTCATAAGACAACCATGCATCAAAACACCAGGTGGCGATGGACGCTGCATGCAGCTGTATTATTTCAATTGCTGCCTTCGTTTGATAGTGTAAAGTAATACACAGATTGCTGTGGATGCCCACACATGTAGCTACAGACCGAAAATGAAAAACGTGCTCTGAATGAAGCTTGGAGTCTTTTATCTGACGTCTAAATTAAACAGGACAGTGTATTTAAATGAACACAGTTAGAGGACGTTTTAGTTCCGGTAAATATTTGTCCTTAGAGGAGAAAAACCTCGACGAAAATATGACCATTAAATGTTCACAATTTATTGTCAAAAATTTACTTATCATGTAACTAACAGCTTAATTCGTACGCCAATAGCCAACCCTTGCTAAGTGTTTTAGCATCGGCTTCTTTGCCGTAGCTATGTAATTAAAAAAAAAGCATAACATACTGGTTATTGTAGTTTTCAAAACATGCACTTTTGTATTGATACCAAGCAACGACGACCAGATATTGAAATACACTTCCCGTCGTCCTTACCGAGACGAGTCGGCCTAAGCGGAAACAAACGCCTTGTAGTTTTTTTTACGTAAATGTACAATCAAAAGTATTGTGCTATACATAAAGAACAAACTACAAAGACCAGCAAAAATGCACGAACCTGGACAACTCACTTCCGGGGAATCCGAAAGCTATTTGAGTAAAAGGTAAACTTTGCTAGCATTAATATTCTCTATTATATAAACCATAATTTTTATAAATGTCATGCCACTGCAGGAAAATAAAAAACAGACGAATAATTAACATAGTCTTGTAGCCAAGCCCTTTAGAAGGGGAATATTGGGCGACAAAAAATGTTGTGCTCTCACCCGGTTCTACCGCTGTGTCACTGCTGCGCTGCTGCTCTGAGAACACGTCGGTACTTCTGGGAGAGTCAGGCTAGACGAGCTGAGCTCAGATCACAAACATCAATTCAGAGTTCAGTACATCCACATTAATAAGCTCTGAACATTAATAAACTCTGAACCGCAAAGCAAAAAAAGAAAGAAAAAGTCCAGATTTGTCTCCCTTAAGAAATAATTTTTCTGTCTTTATTTCTCTCCTCTTTTTTAAAAGTTTTCTTCAAAAGTTTTATCTCTTCTCAAGAGATTTTTCAAGAGATTTTTTTTTCTCTTGAAAAAAAAACATCCTTGTTTTTTCTCAACGTTTCTTATCAAGACTCCACACGAGAGAAACAAAATCGCCTGCTAGGTAACAATTGGCATGAGCCACCAGTTTTGGCCACCAGACGTCACCATAAGAATTAAATCTTTGAATAACAATGCTTTTAATATAGCCTATGCTATAATGAAAAGCTCACCCATGGTCTACGAAAAACAGTGCTGGATAAGTTTCGTGACAAAAATTTGTCCACAAAACAATAGTGATGCTTTTGCTTCAACAGCACCAGTAATTAAAAAGATATTTAGATTTCCCCTTTACCCTAAAATAAAGGGCTTTTTCTTGTGAGGCTTCTTGATAAGAAAAAGATCTGAGGAGAAAAAAATTGAAAAGAAAAAAAATACTGAGTAAGAAAATGTGATATATGAGAAAAATAAAGAGAGATTGTTCAAAGACTATTTTAAGATTTATTAAGATACAAATTTATTTTTCGCCGTTTGATTCTCATAAATCAGGCTTCAGTTTAAGACCCATAAAATCGTACATCACCATCCATGAAAATGCTTTAATTCAATCGATGACAAAGGTATGTTGCGGGTTTTTTTTTTTGTTTAATTTGGTTACTATGTGTAATTTGGTTACTACAAAATCATGAAAAATGTTGGTCAAACATGGCAATATGAACCAAACACCACTACTTTGGTAAAAACCCTTTTTCTAACATTTCTAACTGTCATAATTACATAATTACATAACACTGACTGACGTTAACTGTGAATATAAAACAATGTATTACAATATCCTAAAGGGTTAGTGCTTTGATGTATATGATGGCATTTTTCATAAAAACATTGATGGCATAAAAACATTTTTTCTTACCCTTTTGCATCTAATTTATAAGGAGGTGTTTTTAACAATATAACACAAGCATATGTATTACAAATTACAGGTTACAAATGTTTTATAAACACATACAACAAACCTTTTTTTTATTGTTAAAAACTGAGCATGGCCCTCAGTTCAGTTTGATATTGCAATTTTATGATTTAAGGATACATAAATAAACATTTGACAAATTACAAAATTGTTATGAAGAAAAAATATATGTATGTTTGTGTACACCTTCAAATGTATACTATCATGACTGGACAAATATTTATGCCTTAAACACTTTCTACCATTGTCACCTGAATAAAACATGGAAAATAAGTTTTTATTAACTGTGGGGCTCAGCTGTTTTTTTAAAAGGTCTCCTTAGCACTAGTAAGTAGTATATGACAAAATTTAAGTAGTACATATTAAAATACAGAAAAAATAGCATGTTTGCATACAATTCACCTTGTGCTTTTGTTTAGTTAGTTATAAGTTGGCTATTTAATAAAGCATAAAAAACAGAACTCCATAAAAAATAACACCATACAGTTTTTATCATGTGCTTACTATTTAACAAAGGCAAATTATAGTTATTAAAATGGCATATCATGATAAATAAAAACCTTGTCCTGCAAGGCCTATACTATAATACAGGGTCAATTTTAAAATCTTACTGTACAAAAGCATCTGATGATCACAGTCAACATTCTTTAAAGAAGAAAATCTGGTTATGTATAAAAGTAACCCTTCTTTCCTAATGTAAGGAATGAGACATTGTGCTTATAAGGACACTAGGGATTCGCTCTTGGGAGCCCACTCACACACCACTTATCTAGATTTGTGCCAGAAGTGGTGTCCCGATACACAGAATCAGATTTCTGTGACTCATTCCTGCCATCAGGGATCAATATTAGAAGTGGTTGGTCTTGCTGGAGGCAAACAGGTCTACCTGGTCCTCTCCGAAACTCTCCCTGATCAGATGGACTATACATAGATAAAGTCTACACTCTCAATGTCTCTCAAGGTCAATGTAAGCTGGAACATCAAATCTTGCTTAATATGGGACCTGTCATCTATTATGTTAATTGCCTGGGAATAAACTGGCGTTAACTAAGCATTTAACTCATCTAGTGCATCAGGCAAGTTGTCCTGGTCTGAGAAACAGCACACTCTCTTATGCTGTGACTTATATCTCATCTCTAATGTGACAGAAATCTTGCCAGAGAATGGCTCTGAAAGAAATGAATAGAAAGAGATATTTCTATTCTAGTCTAGATATTTCTTTCTAGGTTAATAGAAAGAACCTTTTATATGCTTTTATATCCTGTGTCATTTTCATTGTAAATCACATGGTTGATTATTAGGTATTATACGATGCCGATGACATTCAAGAATAACCCTTCTCAATGGCTCTAGCAACGCTATTGTCATAAGTTTGTTTCCCAGAGAATATACATACTGATAAAATGTTTGTTTCTGAAAAAGTTTTCAATCAAATGCATTAATGTAAAGTATGATAATCTCATCAATAGATAGAGTGCCTAATTTATCAATACACAACTCTGCATATTTATTACCTGTTTAAAAAAGCTATCATTATTAAAGTAAGTAAATTAAAGTACTGTTTACTTCCTGCTATTTTGTGGAAGTGCTTTTATGCACAAAAAAGAATATAAAGTGTTCATTATAGTTTTAATAAAATAAAACATAGAACATAGAAAAGCAGACTGAAGTCAGCACCTCTGTGCATCCTTGTTCCTTCTCAGCAGATGTTACTGTCTGCAAATTCTGCTTTAATTGAATACTTGTGCATCCTGCAGTCCGGCATGTCAAAATCAAAATCAGCCCATTCCTCACTACCCGCAGATCCCCCACGGTTTGGGAGGGTAATAGTCTGACGGACTCTAAAGTGCACAGCTTCCATCACACGCTGTTTCTGCAGCTCTCCAGGGCCGATGGCCATAGTGGTCATGTTACTGCTGGAGCGAATCAGCTGTTGGCCAAAATCATGGCCCAGCTTCAAGTCCTGCAAGCCCCTCCAGATCTCCATCCGGAACTGCTCAGGGATCTTCAGGGCTCCAAGATCCTGACAGATAGACAATACGTTTTACTGTTTTTTTTACATATCAACACAAAACAATTAAACTACTTAGATATCACAGACTATAGTTGATTGGTTGATTGGCCCATGGCCCATTTCATGGTATAAAACAATTTTTATGTGCTTGTTACAACATACATTTCTATATTACACGGTCATTTTGAAAATAATCTAGATGTCTTCAAAACACTTTGCACAAATGAAATAAACAATAAACATAAACACAGTAAATAAACATAAGTATGTATGATAGTGAAGTAGTTAAATGGGAGGATGAGAGAACAGAGTTATACTTCAGGTAACGGATAGTGTCAGTCATCTGTCATCATTAAAGCCTCTTCCACACAGTAATGCTGGTAAGTTACTAGTAAATTATTAAAATGACTTTATGGGTAAATATACAAACGTGCCTTTCACATAAGCCATGGCTTTCCATCCTTTAACTGGTTAAAAATACATTGGCACACATCAGTGCCAATATGCTGGTAAATTCTGTGATGTTATTAACCGCAAATGAGGTAAAACAGCTGCACTGCTGCTGCTGATGTGTTTGAAAACACAATGGAGTTTGATTATATCTGAACCATATATGGTTCTTTTGAGTTGATGTTTTCATTTTGTACCAAATGTTTTTTAGATGAACATCTCTGCTTTGACTTTGGTAAACCCTGTCATCTGTGTCAAAATGTTACGTGTTATGTTTGTTCTGTGATTAAAAGCCTGTTCTGCATACACACACAGCAACTGACTGCTAATTTACTGGTAATGTCACAACTTCTCTTACTGGTAATTTACCAGGAGCGGCTTACCAGTAATTCTAAAGGTTTCACACATTCAATTTGATCGAACTATTAGTTTACCTCCATAGAAAGAGTCTGAAGGTGGTAAACACTCTGGAGTCCCTGTGACGTGAAGTAGTCAATACAGTTTTGGCACCCCAGACTGGTTAAGAAACTGTGCAGAGAGAAAAGGAATCCCACTAAGACCAACGACCTGCTTCCTGTGAGTAAAGCACCATGGCACTTGCACAAGCAAGCACAAGCAAGCACCATGGCACTTGCATATTACCAGGGTTATTGAAGTAGTTATTGTGTAATAATACTATACAAATACCAGAAACAGAAATAAATGCGGTTCAGTTAAATGCCTCAGCAAGCAAAAAAATTACAATAAAAAACATGCAATTATATTAATGATGCATAACAACATGTTCATTGTATCGTTCTTTTATTATAAATAATTCACCTCTAAAAATGATTTGCTTAATACAATCAAAACCGGAAATTTAGCAAATACATTAATCAAACAGAATCATTTTGAAGGTAGTCAGCAGGTTTTAGACATACAAAATTTCAAGAAATGTCACTATGTTGTAAACTGCAAACTGTATCTGATTGGGACTTTAAGTCATGTGGCATGAATACAGATTCTGGCAGAAAACAAAACACACCTTTAAACTCTTATAGGATTTAAACTGAGTGATGTTTTGAGCATATAACTCTTTCTTAAAATTTTGAATTCATGCCATTTTAATAGCCAGTGTACTTGTACAAATAAGAAAATAAACAACATTTGAGACAGAGCTATATACTCAACATGTCACCAATTCAAACCTGATGATGATAGTTTTAGGGCTTTATTAGGTAGAGTTTTATTAGGGTATGTGTCCCCTTATTTATAAATTATGTTTGAATATTTCAAATTTTTGTTTTCAGCATCACTTTTTTAGTGTATGTGCTGTTTTTGGTATAAATAAAGACTCTTCCTTTAAATTTGAAAGTGATACACGTGCAGAATGAACATTAATGATAGTAATTAAATTTGTGGCAATGGAGTTTATAACAAAATGCAATTTCTGTGGAAAATTATACATCTGTTCAATAAAAAAAACAATAAAAAGAATTTTAAATTGCCAGCATATAGCACAAATAATTCTGCCGATCTGCTTTAATCTCAGTGCTCAGAGTTAAGTTTGTAACCCTTTATAATAAGGTTCTATTTCTAAGTAAGTAATGTACACCTAGCCAACTGTTAGAAACCAGAATTTTTGTTATGCTAGTTTAAAGCTCTTCACATCCTAATTGCAATCACTAAGTGGTCTAAATATAATATATAATTGGTCTACCATCTAATATTTATATAAGTAAAAAACACTTAAATTTCAATTATTTTAAAAAACGATATAATGTTTAATGTTGTATATAATATAATGTCAAATGTTGTAAAATATAACTGTGCCAACATACTGCACCAAATAATGAGGAAAAAGCAGGCAATCAGAGCTAAGTTTGCCTTAGCTAACATTAACAAAGTTTAATAAATGCTGTGGGAATATATTTTTAATCAGAACCTTCCTTTAAAGTGTCATCTCACATTTAAGAAAGAAGATAATTTAAAAAGCATGTTTTGAAGGTTTATATTAATGAAAAATATTGACAGCTTATATTTTTAAGAATGCACATAATTACATAATTTACAAATGAAAGGTCTTCTCTGACCAGCAGAGAAGAATTCTATTAAGATATATGTATATATGGAGATTAGGTAACCAACAGCCTTTTAAATGACAAAGGTGACATTATCATAAAACTTTGCTTTGTCATATTAATAAAACATTGTTATAATTCCATTACCCAATAACATCTTAGGATGAAAATAAATGTCTCTAAAGGGGCAGATTTAAATAATTGAAGCTAAAATAAGACAATTTGTATCAACACTGACAATTTGACAATTTTATTTAACACTATTGAACACTGTTGATAACAAACATAAGATAAATTGAAACCTAATTTCTGTTACAATGAAATAGAAAATTCCAGTAGAAATCCATATTAACTGTTTAACAGTGTCGTGAAAGACAAGCTATACATTTTGTACAATCCTTATGTACAGTATGACTGTCTGTGTGTTTGTGAAGGAGAGAGACAGGTATAGTGAAGTAGGTGCTACTGCAGGGTGAAGTACCTGACGAGGCTGGGGTCAGGGTTGTAAGGTGGGGGAGGTGTACAGTGAGAGGTAGACACCACAGACTGTGACTGCTGGGCTCCATTTACATCACCGTTAGGCTGCATGTTTGTACCTATGAGGGAAGCATCCACACAGAAACATGTTCTAAAGATCAGCAAAGAGTAATATTTTTTGCTTTTTTAAAAAATAAAGTTATTTTTAAAACACCACGAAAACCATAAAAACGCTTTTAAATGACACTGAAAATATAAAAACACGCACAAAAAATTAATTTAATTCATTGTTAATTGTATTGTTAACAATAACATTTATTTCAGATGAAAGATAAGATGCTATAAAATAAAACACATAAAACACTAAATATTTTTACTTTATTGTTACTATATTATCTTGACTAAGTAAGCATATGTAGGTAAGAGTTTGTTGGATGCACAATTAAATATTGAAAACAGAATGAGTTGAGCTCATATAATGACAGACAGATTATTACTTGCCAC
>JBAJNP010003793.1:0-37233 GCA_036877545.1 Yasuhikotakia modesta
TACAAAAAAAAAAATCAAACCCACAGCATCAGTAGCCAAATTTAGACGCAGCCCAAAGCATCTCCTGCTTTTCAGATTGTGCTGCCAAAAATTATTTGGTGTTAGATGATCATGTGATCTCAACATGGCGGCCGCTGTGTAGAGACCCCCTCCATGTAAAATTGAGTCATGTGACATGACAAACATATTTTAGTACTGTTCATTTTTTATGAGCCATTTATTTCTTAATAGGAAAATAACCAAGTGCACCTTTGAAAACACATTTCAGTGCTGCACCTCATAAAATAGGAATTTAAAACTCGATAGCAATATATGTCCAGATTTATAAAGACCTTTTGCCATAATTTTATAAACCATGAGGCCTTACGGACAGTTAGATTGAAGGTTATAAAGGAACAGTCTGAAATGAAACACATTTTCTCTAACACTCATTCCCCACACATGCCTTCGCTTCCGACGCCTTACATTAAACATGATAAATGAATTAGCGCCACCATTGAAAGCTTTGCCCTCACCTTCCTGCCTGATACATTATCTATTTTTACTCCCATCTATTGTAAAAGCCCATCAATGCATCATTCAGACGCAAATAGCCTCTGATTTCACACCGCAGTAAATGTCCTGCTCAAAATAACATCATTATTCCCTGGATATTGTGATTTTGGAATATTTTGTAGCTTTCTAAGATGTACTTTAGTTACTTGTTTCATTATATAACTACAGGATCCATCAATCATTAACATGTTTGCTTATTTTAATGACAGAATAATATCTCAATCTAAAGAGATTGAAATTCACAATAAGATGGAAAGGAAATGGAATGAATGTTATATTAAGTTTGAAAAGTTATATTGAAGACTTCTTTTCAATTCTATTTTGTGATGCCTTAATAATTATAGTTTCATATTTTTAGCTACAGTGGGTGGCCCTAAAAGTACATTTAGACACCAAAACCATGATTCAGATGCACAAATGTCACTGGATTACATAACACAAAAATCATATAATGGTATTTATTTTTAAAGATATCACAAATCAGCTAATATGGAACATTCTCAGAATGTTGGCTAATGTTCTCTAAACGTTCTCCAATGTTTTTGCAATAACATTAATGGAACATTCTTTCAATCTAAAATTGTTAGGTTGTAAAAAAACATTCAAAAATTGGACTAAATGCTGTTAAAAGGCATTAAAGTATTTGAACGTCACACAAACGTTAGAGGAACATGTCACAAATACTGATAATGTGATGAAGTACACATGTGATTACAGCTCTGACACGTGTGAAATCACAGCACATTTGTCAGATGTGTGATGCTCAGGATGGCTTGTGATATTTTAAGCATGGCTTGCAAACACATTTTCAGAGACCTGTTATATTATATAACCACCGTCAAGAGAACATGTGACCCAGCGCCGCTACAGCCAGACTAAAGGAATATATATGAAGCGTATTTACTTTTTTACTGAAATCAAAAAGCATGATTTCTAACCTGTAAAGTTTGAAATGCACAACACTGTACACATCCGTAATGATGTCACCTGGTGTCTGCCTGCATTGTGCTCTGGTTGTGAAGGAATCCACTTCACAGGCTCATTTCCAGGAGCGAGTTACACGTGCTAAATATAGAAACTGTGTATAAATATACTCACAGAGATGTCCTGTTTTCGTCCAGCTGTCAGTAAAATAATGAATCATGCTGAATCTTTATACCATTTATCTTCCATTTCTGACAGCAAACTGGAATTCTTATACAGTAGAAGAACCACTTTGAAGAACCATTTTGGTCCCCCCCAAAAAACAATGGTTTCTACAATAATTATTTCTTTGGGTTTTTTTTAGGTAAAAAAACCTTATCCACTATAAAGAACCATTTGTTAAACAGAAAGGTTCTTTGTGGTACTATACAGCCCACATTGGTTCCTCTATGGTGAAGCACCGCTTTTCAAAGCTCAGCGGGTTCTGCAGAACAGTAATGGCCCGATACGCTCAGCTCAGAACATCCCTGACTCACTTGAAAGGCTCTGCTGAACTGGTTAGCAGCTTCTTTTGTCTGCGGTGACATTAAGCTCAGAACATGCGTGGAACGTTCTCGACCCACTCATCTCAGCCTTTAGACCTGCCAGCCTGTTGGGTTCCGCTGTCAAGTTCCCTGACATCAAAAACAACAGCCGCTTATTTTCATAAAAGAGCATTATTTTGTTTCTCATGCGGCACAATATCCAATCATACGCGGACAATCTTCTTTTAAAAACAGATCGACTGTTTAACTTCCTGTTTCAAGCACATATGAAGTTCTGAATCACAGCTCTGAGTTCTGAACACTGAGTAACAGGTCCTGCAAACAAACAGAGAAAACTTTCCTTTTTCATTGGTTTAGATTTAAATACTGTGTGATTTTAAGGGACGCTTTGTTCTGACCTGTGATGAAGGTTCACATCCGCTAAGAGAAGCACAAGTTTAACATGGTCGTACATTTAGTATTTTTTAGCCAAAATTTTAGAGAACGTTTTGTACCTATACAGAAATATTCACTGGAAATACACCATAAACGCTGTGTTGTTTTAAACTATATTGGGTCAAATATAGACACATTTTACCATTGGGTTAAATTAACCTATTATATACTATGGATAGTTTAACTCCATTTAATTTAACCCAACTGTTTAATAYTGKTKACCCCATATKTTGTAGAACATATAGCACACTTAAATAATTAAATGTAATAAAATAATTCAGAGCAGAAGTCTTTAAATAAGTAAATAAATATGAAATAAAACACAACTGTAAACAACACATCAGTGTTTACATATGATTAATATTACAACTGTGAAAAATCACTTCAAATTCAAGAAATTAGTTGAAACAAATTGTGTAAAATAGTTCCTTACATTAATGAACCACCAGCTTACGATGTAGATGCTTTTTAACTGATTATTAAAATGTTTACAAAACCAAATAAATTCCAGCATTCCAGTAATGGGAGAGTAAGGTTTGATTTTTATACCTCAAGCATTTTTACATGAACTGACAAATTAAACCAGTCCATTAAAATTGCATTTATATGTCATTTAAATTCCCCGATGTAACGTTTCAATTTGTGATGTTTCGGTCAGAAAATTGGCATAGCAGATAATGAGGGCAAAAATTCTGGCACAACTGGCGTTTAATCGCACTCATCTCAGAAAAGCATCTCGAATCATTTTTGTGATTCAGCTGCTGTCGTCATCAGTCAACAGAGGGGATAAAATCAATCATTCGTTTGAGAATGAATGATGTCCGTTTGACAGGGAGGAACATTAGTCAGTCAGTTTTTTGTTTATGCCATGCAGCACCGCCAAGCACTCACCCCCGAGAGCAGCACTTGTTTTAGTTGGAAGATGTTGGATGTGGGATTTCAATCCATTAGTGTGCTGGCCGGCCCTCCTACCCGCTTTACAGAGAGCAGAGACATGAGATAAATGTGCATTCATTAACACTAGTGGACAGTTTCAAAAGCAGGACCTTCTTGTTAATGGCAGTCTTCTGTCTGTGACCTTATGTGCCTCCAATTGCGTGAATAAAACTGCTTCGTCCAATCAGAGCCATTCAATACCGCTATCAGAAAAGCTTTATTACTCAGAACTGAGTCTTTCATGCGAGTTTTTGTTTACGAAGTTCTCATTCAAAACGTAATCATTTTTTCTTAATAATTTTTAATTCAACAATTGGATCTTGAATGTTTCTATTCCAAGAATTTCCTAGAAAACAAAACTACAGCACAAATGAGGCCATTGCTGACCTTTGATGAGTTAAGCGCTAACAAATGCGAGTGGCATACCTCAGATCTTTGTATTTTCACTGAATTTGGAAAGTATTTGAGTTTGTATTGAAATCTATGCATATTTATTACTGACAAATCTGAGCATTGTGTGAGACGTTAAGATGTGTTAAAAAGTTCTGAAGGAATGTTTTGTGATAACTTTGACACTTCTCTGGAAAACATTAGCCAACTTTGTGAAAACGTTACATGTTAGCTGGTGGCTCTCCTTGAAATTATTCAATTTTTTTCACGATTGAGATTTTTTTAGTGTCTAGAAGAAACAATTGAGAGCTCATACAGATCTCATGTGTGATTTATTTCTGTCCTGTGGGAAAGGCGGCTCATTTAAAGAGGCTGGCTGGCCAAATGTTGTACCAGATGGATTTTCTGTGTGTGTGTAAGTGTAAAAGCACCAATATGGCATTGCAATTTTCCTGAGCAGGTACCTGCACCCTTTCAATTAATCCTTGAATACTAATATACACTAGAAGTGTCACATTATACCAACACTGACAGTGATTCTGAAACTAACAATCATGATAATTGATACTGTAAATACCACACATGATAACATTCATTCATAATTTAGCACCAATATTCCTCCTCCAGCACAGTAGGTGGTGCTGTTTCAATCATTTAACATTTTGCACTAAGAGAATATAAATTTACAAAAGTACATTTTCCTTGTTTAAAGTTTTACAATTCCTTGTTTATAGCAGTAGCATCAATGAACGAACACTAACTTAAGCTTAACAAATAGAATACAGTGCACTAAATAAACAAATATATACATACAAAAATATGTTCAAATATCAATGAAAACATGTAAAATATTAACAGACCCAAAGCAACTTCACAGCAAGTGAAATTTGGTATTTTACAGACTGGTTTTCAAACTAAATATGTAAAACTTAAAACTGTGTTTTAATTATAATTATTTCTCACTGTGTTTCTCTTGAAAACGACAACATACCTAACATTTAAAAGTCTATTTTAACACATAAACTATTACCTACATAAGACACTTTGAATTGAAAATACTTGCCTTGTCCAGGTTTACAGCTCAGCATGGGTACAGACTCAAAACCCTGCGTTCACTATTGCAGCAGATCAACACAAACTAACATCAGAAGGGCCGTGCTGCTTTTATTGGCAATTGTAATGCTGTACAGATCCTAGAATATATAATAAACTTCACATACAATATTCAGATCACTTAGTCTCTGGTCCTTCCAAGGTAAACCGATGCCAGATATTAAAAAAGTGTGTTTACTGTGGTTTATAAATTGTATATGATATATGAGTTGTGCTATATACCATCTGACAGCTGTGTCTCTCAAAGATTTTGTAAAAATCACCCTAAACTCACACTACAGAAGCCGTCTAGATAATACACCACTTATAAAAATAAACACAGTGATTCAAAGAGGATAAAAAGGCTTAACAGAAATTGTATGAACTTCTCTGCTCAGAAGTTGTCTTTCATCTAGTTTTCAGAAAACCAGTATGAGCGAGAGTCAAACTGCTCATATACTGTAAAACAAGGACTGTTGCTCTTTTCCATCAAAATCTCAACTCATGCAGCAAAAGTCACTGTTACATAATGTCCTCACGCCTGAATTATGATGTGATGCTGAGATAAAGAGGCCAAAGAGTTTTATCTAGTTTTAGTTTGTTTTTAATCAGGTTAAAAGAATGATCTATGGTATGTTTGCACCCTTCATGCTGTTACAAACCTGTGAAATGCAATTTTAGGGTAAAAGAAACATTTTCTCAATGTTTTCATCAAATAACAAAAACATTAAAATGTTGCTTTAATGGTTCTAGAAACGTTTCAAAATTGCATCATTTCTGGGTTATAAGAACATTATTCAAACATTTTTAAAGTTCTGTAACATTTCTAAAACGTTCCATAAAGTACTTAAGAAAAACATTTTGATATACTGTATACATAACATTAAAAACATCCTGCTAACACAATGTTTTGATAACACTGGGAGAACTTTAATAGAACATTAGCCATTGTTTTGGGAACATTCCCTGTTGGCTGGGCTGGTGTGGAAAAGTAAATTATTTGAGGAAGAACGGTGCTTGATGTTCTTGAAACTGGATCTGAAGTCTTGCCTCAATCCTGGAGGCTGAGATTTGAGAGGACGTGTGACTGCGTGAGTTCTGCCGGGTCTGTGATTGTGGGGATTAGAGTGAGGCGGCTGCCATGAATCCATGTTGACAGAGAAGCAGAGGAACATCTTCAATGGAGGAAAAACATGATTGTGGGACTTCAGAGAAGCCCTGAGATCACGAGCTCTTTAAATGAGTGTAATTATCCATTTCTGTTGCTCCGTGTTCCCAGAAATCCATTAGGGACAAGCGCACAAACCTGAGATCCCTCTGAAAACATTACAGACAAAGGTATGATTACAGCGCTGGAAAAGCTGTGCAAAAGCCCACATGATGTTTAATGCCGGGCAACTCGTCGACGCAGCATCTTATCAGCGTTTTTTGTACAAATAAATGCATTCGATTTAATGCTTAATCTTAATTTATTAAATCTGCAAACCCAATTTCCTTCGTCTATTAGCAATTTCCTAATTCAATTTTCACACCCCTGAGTGTTTCAACAAGAAACTGAAAATATCAGTTCAAGGTAAATTGCTGATGATTTATAAAATGAAGACAGTTTAACTAAATGCTGCAAACTGAGAGTCATTCACTCATGATGAAGGTTCACAGGAGACACAACAGCAAGTAAATAAATCTTTAAAGGGACTCTGAGCTTTTCAGAGAGGAAGGTCTTGGCCTTGATTTAGAATGAAAGACTTTTAAAAATGCTTTTATTTATTTGTAAATAAACATCACTAAGTTTTTTAAAAGCAGATTGCGATCTCTCTCTATCATCTATCAGAAATTATCCCAAAGGAAATTCAAAAATAAAAAAACACCTTGAATGTAAGGGAACTACACTTTCACTTAAATCTTTTACATGCATTATATATTTACATAAAGCAACAGCCGCATACGGCCGCATCTGTTTACTGCAGTAATATCCACCTCACAAGCACAGAGCAGGTCTCACGTTTACTGATCCTGGATGTTTCTTTAAGACGACATCAGTGGCACACAAGCCTGTCTTTCCCAGCACTTCACTACACATCCTGCATCTTCTGAAGAGCTTTGGTTTGGAAGAACATGGAATCCGTGATTCTGCTGGAGACCAGACCACAAAAACATCAGGATACATTTTAAATGGAAAAGAGCTACTTCAACTAAAAGATGTTCAACCTAAACAAAAACACATTTTTTTTCACAGCCAAATGCAATTTTTACTAAACACAACCAATAAACCTACAGAGAAAACAATCCCAGTTGACAGGGAACATTCTCAGAACATTGGCTAACGTTCACTAACAACTAAACAGTCCTGCACTAATGTTAGTTCACGCTTTTTAACAATATAAATCAAAAACATTATTCTTAAGTTATTAGCGAATGTTTTTAAAAACAGAACAGAACTTAAAAAAATGAAAAATGTTCCTGTAAACAAACAATATTGTTAATATTTTTGACATTCGTTGAACTGTTACAATACATTTGTAATGTTTTTGTTACGTAATGAAAACGTGAAAGAAAAGTGTCAATTCACAGATGCTAGCAGTGCAGAACTAGCCTGCCATCCACACAGAACATTTTATTAAATAAAAACATTTTTGCACGTACAGATTTTGTTTCTTGGCCACCTCACCAAAGTGACTTTGGCTGTCGCCCTCAGACTATGATGTAGAGTCTCTAGTTAAATGCATCAAGCTCTCAAACAGCGATACATCAGCTTGTGTTTTTATTGGAGAATTCTTTGTTTTTTGGCCAGTTATCACGAGAGAGGGGACGCAGGGGCCCGTAATGTTACGCTTGCCATTTATCACACGACAGGGGTTACAGTGGCTGCCTATTGGTAGGTGCAGCTTTGTAAACAAACAAACAAACAAAAGCAATAATAAATACAGCATGGTGCCTGTATCAATACAAAACCCACTGGGGTGTCAGAGGGACTCATGTGAGAAATGAACGTTCAACCCCCAAACATTTTACAATCCCAGGATATTATATATAAAACAATATGTGCATGAAACAATTTTCATACTGTATTAAAATGATACCATGTCTCATATGCAAGTCTTGTTTTTACATTAGACTGAATCATAAAAATCATATTTAGGAGGTAATAAAATAAAAAGGAATAAAAATAGCATATATTACAGAAAACACTCCTAAAAAATAAAAACAAGTCTATTGAGAGTCGTGAAAGGTTTGTGAGGGGAATTATAGATGTAATTTCTCTTAATAGAAAGACGAGACTCTGAGATTCACTTACAATCGCAGGAAGACACTTTGCCAGCAGGCAAATTGCAAAAAAAAGGTTTCTAAGACTCATATCTAATGTTTCAAAACACAGATCTGTAGAATCATCTTGCCAAAATTATATTTAAACCACGTTAAAATGCTACATTAGCCTCAACGTTTTCCTCTCTAAATCTTCTCCGCTTCAGTTGTTGGTTTAGCCCATGAAACATTTCATGGAATTCAGCCAAAATTTCTTTTTTCCACATAAAACTGCCTGGAGCTTTTAGAAAACATTTCTTTAGTCTTTCTTTGTTTGTGTCTCTGTTTTCTTTCTTAGCTTGAAACTGCTAATTCACCAAAAACATACTAATTACAACGATTTTCCACCACGACCTGAAGGCTGAAGCCACACTGAACGTCTGAAACGGTGAATGCAGGCGTATGAGCCACAGTTTGCCATGTTTATGCTAATTTCCTTTGGATTAGCCAGCTAGCAACAGGTGTCCTGTTGCTATAGAAACCCTTGGCAGTTACCAGCCCATAAACATGGCAAACTGTGTTTCTCACAGCCTTCGAGAAGTTGGCCATAAGCAGCGCTCTTTATTATTCGTTCGAGTGGGTGAATTATACAATACAAATCTTTTAATCTTATAAACCCCCTTTATTTGTTTCTAAGGACCCATTTAGGGCCAGAGCCGACCTGGTCCGCAGTCTAAATCAAGCGTGTACAACTAAGTTCTTGATTTTAAAGATAAACATGGGTAGGAACAAACCTCTAAACCTTTCAGCTCGTAATTAGCTCCATTAGCGCCTGGCATTGCATTACACAGAGAAGCAATAGCTTTCCAATTTTGCATTATGTTGCGTGACCTGTGTAACCTCTGCAGCACAAATGGAAATAAGAGTATCATAACAACATCTTGAGAGCAAATAATGCAGAAATTACAAAATTAATAATGCAGAAACAATATTAGCAATTTCAGAGGAGACAAACAACATTGATGGCTCTGAGCAAATGCAGGTCGCCCACAACTGCACATTAACTGAGATTCCTACATATAAAGACAAACACACACAGCATTTAAAAGAATCGACAGTCAGTAACATTCACATGTACGTTCATATTAGCTACAACTGACGTGTAAACAAATTAGCGGTACAAGGCCTTGAACGTCTCCAAGTCTCTCCGCAAACAAGCACAGGCTTAAAATGACTCCCAACCTGTGAAATTATCGCTCTCTGAGGTCTCCCCACGGCTCAAGGAGTTTCATTAAATGCCATGATTAAGCTAATCAACAGACTCGTTGGTGCCTGTCAGATATCATAGCTGCCTTCTCAATTAGCCAGCGCCCCTTACACTCCACCGCGACTGTTGTCAAACGTGAGCCATCGCCTCCTTCATCCTCCCACCACGAGATGAGTGACACAATCAACAGGGAAATTAAACCTCATTTCTTCTTATGATGCCCTCCTGAAGACCCCCATTAGAAACATCACCTGTGACTCTGGAGAACACGTGTGTGTTTGTGGTAGAACATTGGTCTTGCATCCTGTGCTGGTAGTTTCAGTTCAGCGCTTAAATAAACTCAGAAAACACACAGAAGCAGTTAAAAATGCAAAACATTTACCCCAGATGACAGGAAACATTCTCAAAACACTAGAGGAATGTTCTTTAAAAGTTCTCTCCAAGTTATCAAAAAATATTGTTGCTGCAACGCTAGCAGACTTTTTTTAACCATATATATTATATCCAAAACATAATATTTCACCAACAGAAATAATGTTTTAAAAATGTTAGAGAATTAAAACATTTTAAATAACGTTCTTTTAACCTAACAATAATGTTAATTGTTGGTACTTGTGTAGCAAAAACTTAATGTAAAAAAATCTTACAACCTAAAATAGATGTTTTATACGCACTTTAGCCCCGGCTGCAGTTATGTGGACCCTGGATAAACAAGCTACTGGGAATTTGACAGTTTCATGATCTCCTTAAAAAGACATTTTTCTTGCTGATCCACAATCCAGGAAAATAATCCGGACGACTCCATTTATCCATGTTTCGAAGAGTTTCAACAGAATCGATGCAAAATATTTATTTGCTTAGATAATAAGACAATGTTTGTTTATTTTCTTCAAAAACAAAAACCAAATAAACATAAAACCACCCAAAATAATTCTTGGAAAAGCTTCAAACACATCGTCACTTCATAACACAGATCCAACAAGATTTAAACAAGATCTCATGCTTCACAAGTGAGCTGACAGTGAACCTGCGCTCATTAATTACCCAGCTGTCCCGGACACAGAGTCAGTCTTACGTTATATTAAGCTCTGTCCTCTTATAATGGCCCCTGTGGCTCTAGAACTTTGTAATTCAAGCTTTTTAAGCTACCAAGTCATGTTGTCAGGTTGCCCAAATTATTCAAACCCCTCATCCTGAGATGAAGCCTTAATTTTCCACAGCTATAAAAAGATCCAGGATGGCGCTTAAAGTGGAATAGGACCCTTGAGTCCAGGGAGGCACCGGGTACAAAGCAGAACTCTTTATCATTGAGCAGAGAGCCAGGTCAGCGTCCTCTCCACACTCCACACAGCAATTTAAAATCTACGGCTTTACCAATATTTTACACCGTCATGGTCCAGAGGACAAATGAGAGCAAGCGCAGAGCGCCCTTTAAACCCTTTTTAGAGTAGCACCTAAACAAATGTCTGCCTTAATTTCACAGGCTTTAACTCATAACTACCAATCAGTCATTTAATGCAAACCCTCTTTTTCCAATTGTTTTCTTTGCATATGAAATTACATATTTGACACGCTTTTGGGTGTCATAATATTCTGTTTTTTACAAAAATATCCATTATTACTGATACCATATGTTTTAATACATATGGTAATATCATAAATAATTTAGCACCAGTGTCTGTTTTACACCAACACAGTAGGTGGCGCTATTGCTCTCATGTAACATTTTGATTTAAGACCCACAGTGGTTACAAACTCTCTGCCCCCCACACTCCTGTTTTGAACGTGATTCGTTGACCAAAACGATTAATACACTTAATAAACAAAATTAAAGATGAACTGATGAACATTAAAGATGAGCATTTTTTAAGATACTGTGTTAATACCTTTTGAAAAAATGTTTAGGCCATGCTAATCTGTTGAAAATCTGATACTTTGACAGCCCACTTAAGTCATGTTTAAATAATTTTACCTGCTTATCCTAGTGATTATCAATAACTTGTGTTAAAACACACACACACACACACACACACACACACACACACACACACACACACACATACACACTGACAGTTTCACTCGGTACTAGCTTGGTTTATCAATTTAAGCTATTGAATTAACTGTTGTCAACTTACAATGGCTCTGCACATGTGGCAGCTGTAATTAAACCTGTTTGAATCTTCAACAGAGGTCTATAAGAACTGAACATCATATTTATTGATGACATAAACATATTTTGGTCAATATAGTGCAATAAGTGCAAAGCAATGAAAACAATGGAAACGATAAGGGAAAAGGATTCTGCCAACGCTTGTATAAAAATAGGTGTTACAGTAAAATATCAGTATAACACAACATAATTATTACTTCAATTATTATTTATGAACTTTGATAACATATTAAAAATACATATTAAGAATGAATGCACATATTCATTTTTAATATATAATATTTCTCCTAATGTTAGTTGAGAAGACCTCCGGCCTTCCATCTTCCAAAAAGTGCAGAACAGCGTACAAACACACTTTTCCTTTTTGTTAAATGATGGAGTCTCTCTCTGATGTTGGGGGTGTGCCACTGTTTTTAAAAAGCCACTTGTACAATGCAAGCTACAGTGAATGATCGGAAACCACAAACAAAACGCTCATACAGAGAATTATGGGACATGACACACATAATATCGATGAGCATCGAAAAAATGATGAAATACATGGCAAAGAGTATAGCAATAAATACAGTACTTACAGACTAAAGCAGAGAAACCTTTCTGCTCGGTTGGATGCACTGCAATATAGTGTTTCTTTTTTTGTTTGCTTTTGTATGTAAACCCCCCCCATCACTGAATCCATTAGATTGACAATATTTCTATGATTATATTCCTGAAAATGTATTTGGGTGAGATTAACCTGTACACTTAGAGATTTATGTGATCTTCTTAAAAAAATAGATTTTGCATTGCCAGTTTAAATCACACCTCGTGTTTTCATCCACGTTCCGCTTCTTATTTCTCTCCATAATGCCATGTGACTCTAAAATTAAAGTAACATAGTTCGGCACACCCCACTGAAGTATTTTTTTGTTGTTGTTGTTGTTTAAGTTGGTGTTTCTTGTGCCAATGCACCCTCCAGTTTTAGTCAGTATAAGATGGAAAAATGCTTTCACTGCATTTGTTTGTGGACCAAGATTCAAAACTGGCTCTGTGTCGTCTGTTTCTCAAGAACTTCGAGGTAGTCCGGCTCTATTTGGAGCTTTGCTTTTAGTTCCAAATAGTCATTTCTGTTGGGTTCCACAAAGACAGTACTTGGTGCTGTACCATACAGCATAGTCTCTCGTATTCCCTCAGGATGTAAGAACTGGCGTCTGACATCGAAGTTGGGTTGGTACGTGTAGGGGACGGGGCCGGTGTATTTATACTCAAACCTGCCAGCAGCAGTGGATGGAGATTTATCTGGCTCCAGAATGCCTCTGAAGAAATGTTCTGCATCCTGAACGGGAGACGGCTGCTCCCGGGGCTCGATGGTGCTAACAGTGTAAGCTGGGCTCCTCATTGTCACCTCCTGTTCCACTTCTGCATTACTCCTGTACGTGACCTTCAGCTCGTGGAGGTCAGGGTAATCCTCAACGGTGTTGCCCTCTCTGGACCTGTAGATTGGGTTTTTGCACAGTGGATGGGGGATGTACTCATAGACGTGGCTGGCGGGGGCTTTGACCTTAGGAACAGAGCGATTGCTATAGAGATTGTATTGTAGGTTGAATGAGCTCACATCTGAGTTGTTTGTGCTGGTACGGTCGCTCTGTGACTTCTTGCGCCTTTTCATCACCACCACGAACAAGCCAGCTGCTACAAACACTGACATTATGAAAACAAGCAAAAGACTGAGAATCAGAACAGACAGAGGAACATTACTGGAAGGTGTGTTGAACCTCAGTGGCGTCTCGGTGGTGGTGATCCTGTCTGCAAAAGTCTCCTCAGATGGAAACACAGTGGATACGATGACATCAGAATAGTCTGGGCATAGTTGCTCGGAGGGAATGAGGCGCATATCCTGTCCTGCGAGCCGCTTGGGGGTCACGCATTTGACGTCATTCACAACCGTTCCAGTGTTGAGCTGCTCCAACCAGATCTTCATGCCAACCACGTCACACGTGCAATCCCAGGGGTTCTCAAACAGGTCAATCTGAACCAGCGCTTTCAGTTGGTCCAAAACTCCACTCACAGGCAGGTTCTGAAAGTGGTTGCTGCGGAGATTAAGTCGAGAGAGAGACAGACTAGAGAAGATGCCTCCTGGCAAAGTTTTTAAAAGATTGTTGTTCAAAAAAAGTAGCTGAAGGTTGGGCACAAAGCGAAAGGTGCCGCCTACAATCTCTCTAATCTTATTATATTCTAAATACAAGTACTGCAGATTCTTTAGCCCAAAGAACATATCTGCTGTGAGCCTGTCAATCAAATTGCCATTCAAATACAGCCTGCGCAAGTTAATTAAATCCCCAAAGGCTCTGTCGTGTATGAGCGCGATCCGATTGTTTCCCAGGTGCAGTAAATCCAGTCCCTCAGCCTCCACGAAGTCAGATCTCCGCACCACAGGGATGTAGTTCCCCGTGAGGTACATCTTTTTAGGATTGTATGGCTTGGGCTTTAGATCTGATATGTTTTCAATCTTCCTTTCTTGGCAGTTGACATTTAGCCCCAGGTCAGAGATTTGCAGATTGCATGTGCAGGTGGTGGGGCAGTCCAAAGGCACGGGAGATTTGGTCTGGAAAGCAATGATGGGCCCATAGTTGTAGGGGTTGCCTGGAATTCGAGATGTGGGCTTGGACTTGGTTTTGCTGGGCTGACGGGTGCCCTTGGTCGGCCTGGATGAGGAGCGAAGAACTGCTGAAGACGTAGCTGATGCGGTCACCGCCACTGGTGTGGTCTGAAAATAGCCACTGGTGCTGAGGGGGGGCGGGGGGCGCATCTCATACTCTGAAATGGCCCTTCTGGGACACAGTTCCTGCTTTGAGACCTCGTCCAGATCTCTGCCATGGAGCCTGAAAGGAGTCTCACACACCACCTCCCCCACCAAAGCAGTGTAGGCGATGCTCTCCAGCCAAGCTTTGAGAGCTATGAGCTCACATGAACAGTTCCACGGGTTCTCCTCCAGCTGTAACTCCACCACTTTATCCATATGCTCCAGAAGTCCGATGTAAGGGAACATTTTTAACCGGTTGCCTCTGAGATCCAGGTGTGTCAAGGGCACATTCCTGAAAATATTGTTGGGCAGAGAAGACAACAAATTGTCATTTAGAATAAGCACAGTCAGATGATGAAGCCTGCTGAGAGCATTCGGTTCAATAGTGCTAATGAAATTATAATCAATCTGAAGATACTCTAGGCTCTCCAGCCCGACGAACGTGTCGTCCCTTAATGTGTCTATTTTGTTATTATTCAAATGCAATCTCTTTAATCCTTGGAGTCCATTGAACGCCCCAGTCTCCACCTCTGATATGTCATTATTACCTAAATGCAAAATAGAAACTCCAGTGTAGTTGATGAARTCATTGACAGATAAGCGTTTTAACAAATTGCCAGTCAACAAAAGATGGTACGTAGAAAAATGCACAGGGCTAATTTCCGTCAGCCGCACGATGCCTCTGTTCTCACAGCTGACGGTCAGAACACCTTCCTTCTCCTCACAAGTGCACAGATTCCTACAGATCTCCCCATAACTGTCAAACATCTCAACCAGACACAGAGACGTGGCAACCAGCAATATTATCTTCAGAATCCAGATATGCATTTTCTCGTGCTGGAACGGCCCGTCTCACTGTAGTGCAGATGCAGATTGTGGTTTCATCTAAAAAAGGAAAACATGCAATGAACCTTCACATATGCAAACTACAACAAACAGAAAAAACCTAACGTTATAAGAACATTACATAGATCAATCAAAGATGCATTAAGTCCAGGCTGATGAGTTGGACGGTGTGGACCGTTCTTACAACTAAAGTTCTTAATGCAATACACATTCAAGTGCTATACTGATGTTTTAAATGCATTTTTAATCATTAGAAGGAACGGTCTCTTACCAAACTATCAATGACATGTGAAGTGCATTGATTTATTCACTACAACAGACCGCGTATATCAACGTTCAAGATGTGTCAGATAGAGACACGTTTTGTATCCCACATTTAAGCATCTTTATGAAGGCATCTAACACAAAAACGGAGAGAAAAGGGGAACTCTCTCGCATCACGGCAAATTGAAGTAGTAACGAGTGGAAGAAATACCATCTCTCCAAATGCGCAATTTGGGCACGAATTATCTGACGGCATCTGAACTGACAGAGGCACAATGTAAACCTACTTGCTTATGCACCGAACAAATCGATCTCCGTGCTATACAGTGGCTTTAACTTGAACGTCTGTCGATCGACAAATGACACGACAAAAAAGACAAACCATTCGTCACTTTGGAAATTGCCATAAAACGTCACGTAGGCATTTTACCGTCAAACCAAAGCCGAGACTAATCTGCGAATAATCTTTGCTACTCACCCCACATATCCGACGCTTTCAGTGCCCATCAACTCCCAGCGAGTATGAAGTTAAACCACAGAGGAAGCTACGTTTCACGACAGTGTGCATGGTGCATTTCTTCCTCTCACACCGGTTCATGTTAAAGTCACGGCTCATCCTTCAGGCGACAACGACTCGAGTCCATTAAAACCAAAACGCGACGTCACCGATCACAACCCGATTGCATTTGGATAAGTAGCAAATGACACTATATTAAACCATTTTGTTGAGCATCCGGTATGTGTAGAAGCGTTTGTATTCGTGCTAATCACCCTTCTCTCTCTCTCTCTCTCTCTCTCTGTGTGTCTCTCTATCTCTCTCTCTCTCTCTCTCTCCAAGATAGACGCGCACACATAAACACACACTTGGACGCGCAAACACACACCCACACACACACACACGTTCACACTCACAGAGCTCTTAAGTCTAATGCGCTATAATACACGCATGAAAAAACAGCCACACATAGTACATTGAGTATAAATTTGTGCACGTTAACTATGCAAATGAAAAAGAGTCACTTCAGACAAGAGCGCATTTATGCCCACCGCATTTCTGCACCCGTGCGTAATGTATCCAAATCCAGATTACTTAGTGCAATGGCTGGAGCTTATAAAGCACAAGTTGTGTAACGCACAGACAACTAACAGATTTGCATCCTTTCCTGACAACAGCACAAGTGTTTCGCGTTCGCCAATTCCTCGTGCCAACTCAGTAACTGCGTTTCAGCACCACGGACAGCTCCGTGCGCAGCCACGGGCTTCACGCGAGCCGCTGCACCCCGAACAAAAGCCGCGTTTCTTACCCGCTTCAGCGTGTCAGACCCGAAACATCACGAGCAGTCCATTACCTTGAAGACACCGGTTCCTCCTCAGCCCGACTGTATATTAATCCGCGAAGTGCTTCGTGATCCGCCTGGATAAAACAAACTCTCCCTGGAAACGTGACGGTCTGCGACCAAAAGAACAGAAAACAACGCAAGTTTAGGAATTTCTCTTCAACATTGACGTTTCCTGGTCAAATCCAACCTGTGCCGTGTCCATTTTAACCGGCAAGTTAAATCTGCTAACAGAAAAGACGTGCACCACCGACGAATGCATCCAAAAACGCGAGCGCGGACCGGCGGACCGGGCGTGTAAAGTGCGCATTCCCGACACGGCTGCGAGAGGTCCGGCTCGTATCGCGTGGTAGTTTATTGCCAGATGGAGTTTATTCCTAAATGTCTGTTCTGGCATCAATTGCGGCTGTTTTCATATTTTTATTTGTTTCGCCCAAAGCCTCCCATAAATCCGCCTTTGAAGATGTGTTGCCATCTTAACTAGTGTTTCAACTAGTGGAACTTGCGTTTCCATTGGCTCACTGTTGCTGTACCGTCGTCAGATCAGTTGTACATTTGGGGCATTGTGGAATATTTATGAGGGGACTTAAAATAAAAGCTTCGTGCTCGGTGTTGTGCAGTGCCCTCTCTCCATCTTATTTTACGCAAACGAATAATTGAAGGGTGATGGCTATGGTTAGACGAGAGAGAGAGAGAGAGAGAGAGAGAGAGAGAGAGAGAGAGAGAGAGACAGAGAGAGAGAGAGACCCATAGAGGGCAGTGTAATTCGGTAAATTCGGTGTAGAATATGCAACACATACTTAACGTGTTATATCCCGCAGTTTACGTGCATTTAACATAATTAGCAGCACAAGATTATCATAATTTGTCAATTCGCACAAAACAGAAACTTTCAAATGCAGCGCAATACAACAAACATTTAAGGTGTGCAACTATTTAAGGGATAGAATAAAGAGAGAGAGAGAGAGAGAAAAAGACCACCATCACTCCGTCAAAAGCCCTCAAGGCAGACATCAGCATTGCTTCAGAAGTCAGAAGAAGCAAGACTTTACCTCTAATCCCTGATCTTATTGGCTAACAGATAAGATAAACGGTTGGCAAGCTTTTCACCTAAGGCAACACATTATTTGACAACTGGAGGGTGATATGCAATGCCAAACACACAGACGCAACACACAACAGCCCTAACAAGAATTTGGACATTTGAGCTTCACGTATCATAAAGTGACTTGCAAAAACAATCTCTCTCATTTCTAATTAAATGTAATTGTTGTGAAGGTTGTGATTTTAGCACTGTGATTACTGTTGCGATTTAAGCGCATGTATGACATCAGCTCACAGCTAAGTCCTGGCCGGACAACAACAGATGTGATTTATCATGTTAGTAATGCTGATCACTAACAAAAACTAACAACAATTCCTTAAGTCTCAAAAAGATAATTGCATTAATATCACATACTTTTTTTTTTAAGTGTGTCCAAATACTTTTTGGGGCCAAGCCCGCAGACTCAAGCATACCACCCGACTCAAGCCCACCACCAGACTTCAGTGCCGCATGCTTTCAAAGACACATCACTCTGACTGTTGGCCACAGATGTACAAGTGCTTAGCTTCAATTACACCTCGAGAGCCACTGAGCACTCAGTGTGCAAACAGAATTAACTCTAGCAGGATAAAGTGCGCGTGTCCTAAGGAATCGCCCGCTTTGTCCTCTTTTGTATGCTAATTCCCAGCAACCACCTCTCTTCTCGTTTCAGTGAAGACAGTAAGGAGGTGTGACATCTTCAGCATCTTTAGCATAGCATCAAAATTAACCACTAAGATACATTCAATTAAGTCACAGGCTGTGGCTAATCGCATCAAGTGGATACAGTAACAGGACATTTCCTGTCTGGAAGGACAAATCTCTAAGACTGAAAGCCATTACTGTAACCTTTTTTAGAAAATCAGGATGCAGTAACAATATATACAGTAACAGCTACAGCATACAGTAAGTAACTGATATTTGATATAGAATTTATAACTATATGTTCCCACTGTATGTCTTAAATTGTATGTCCTAAATATGGTAACAGGGTGAAAACACGCTACCCAATATAAAGCAAACATAACTGCTCATATAATATTTAGCATGACGTCCCAGAGGTTTAATAACCAGCGTTTTCTGAAGGTTAAGCATTATTTGTACCCTGCTTACAAAACGTGCCAGAAAACCAAACATATAAGTTGAATTTAAAGGTGACGTGAGACTCATATAAGACATTTATGAGTGTGCGGGGAACACTTATACTGAAACATCCACAAACATGCTGAAGACGAGCATTTTCTATAAATGAACCCTGGTATTGTGTTTAAATATATAGCGTATATAAGTGTATAATGCCATGCTGTCTGCCTACACAAATTAACTAGGCCCTATACATACAACTGTAGCAGCTGTGTTTCTGAACGGGAAGCCATTTTGGTCTCCAGCATTAAACAACAATGTCTCAGAAAATCAATTTCCACATACAGGAAAATACCAGGATAACAGGTTACAGGATAATAGCGTGTTAAAGGCTATATTGTGACCTAATACTGAATTCTGTAAAAGAAAATCTTCAGTGACTGTTAGATATGTTCTGCAGTCATTCCTCTGTGCTGAGGATTAATGAGGAACAAACAAATAACGCTACGTTTCCACACAACATTGACATATAACAACGAAGATGAACATCTTTTTACTCCTAAAGAAAATGGTTAAACCATGCAGTTACTATCTTAAAGAGATAAAGATTTAAGCCTGTTGAGTTTTACACGTGTAGCATAATGAAACCAGCTCAGTTCAATCCTAATAAATCATCATTTGGGCTTCTAAACTAATTAAATTAACATGATGTTGTTTTGTAGGTTACCTCACAAAAACCGTTTACATAAAACCATGTTGACCCGAGTTAAACGTCAAACGTGCAATTGAACTGAATGTGTGCAGATTATAGACCCACTGCTGGTAAAGACAATAATAATGGCTGGATCTTTATCAATTATTACGCAGTTTAATTATTCACAATTATAATTAGCTTCAGTAAGAAAAGCGAGCGCTCATTTTCAGAAGATGCTAATATTTAATTAAGCGGTAAGAGAGAAGGATATATGTGCATCTGTTTGCATTTTCCTAGAAATATGGGGCTCCCCAAATTTTTAAATATGTTTAAAAACCTTTCGTGAAATTTCCACCCTTACTGCAATAAAATGAGAGGTAACATATATGTTTCATTTATCAGCGAGTCATAAATCATTCAGGGATGTACAGGGACATAACAAACACATCACTCCTGGATATTACAGTCAGCGTGAGGTACATATTTCATCCCGGATTCTGGTTATATTACGTGTCTTTTAGAGGGTTGTAATCAAAAGTTTCAGAGTTAAACCGCAGCATTTATCAGCCAAAGCTCTGATGTGAGACGTTGAGCAGAATTCCAACCGAGGCTAGACGAGATTACCTGCTCGACAGGAAAGACAGATTGTTAAAACCTAGAGAGGCGGTATACGGGCCTTCCTTTGTCATTTCACAGCGCTGAAGTAAAAACACGGAGTTAAAAAGAAGGAAATAGAAGAACTGTCTGACTGCAGAAGTTTAAATCAAAGATATTACTGACAGGAAAAGTTATTTAACTAGAGTTTTACACTCCGTGCGAGAGATGCTTGCTCATGCAAACTCGTCTCCACTGCGCTAGAGTGCTGTGGGTGGTTGCCAGGGTGTTGCTAAGCGGTTGCCAAGATGGTCTAAGTGAGTTTTAGCATGCGGTAGATGTTGCTAGAGTTGGTTGCAAGTCAAAGCGTGTAACTAATATGCCTTTTTTTAACAACTGAACACAGAAAAGAAACAGCTAGTATAATAGCTAGTACAACAGGCTGTGTAATTTGAAGCATCACTCATGTTCTTACACAGTGCAGGACAAGTGCTTTTGTTTAAACCCTTAACTGTAAGACGCAAACGTAACAGTGACACCTGTCTCACCAAGACCCAGTAATAATACCCTTGAAAACAGAAAGCATGAAATCAAAAGCATGAAATGCATTATTCATGGTCTTACAGCCTCCTCAGATGTTGGACTCAACAGAACAAGGTTAATGTCATTCTGACCTCCAGCTTTAAACTCGCCCTTTCGCGGCCTTTTGTTGTGATAATAACAATAACAACAGGCACCAGTTTGCCAGTTGTTGAGCTACTTTCTCTCCGCTGCACTCATGCCCTCAGAAAACCCTTCACACATGCTGAAACCCCTAAAAGCCCTTTGGCTGCCAATAATCTCAACCCAGCTAACAGGGAATGTTCTCACAACGTTGCCTAAGATTCTCCAAAAGTTCTGTCAAAATGATCAGAAAGAGTCCTTGTAAGAACGTCAGTAGAATGTTTTTATATTATAATAAAAATGCTAATCTCAAGTTGCTAGTGGAAAAGTTACAGAATTAAAAATGCTTGAATAACATTCTTAGACCCAAACAATAACATTACTACAACATTTAAAAAACAACACTTCAAAAGCTCCTAAAATATTCAAAATAACATCCCTAACATTTCACAATGTTTGGGAAACATTCTTACAACCAAAGTAAATCTGTTAGCTTCAAACACATTCAAATAACTCTCGCTGTCCTCAGACCGGCTAGTGAACTTTACAGATTATTTTTAGACTGACGCATCATGGTTGTTTCTTTATTTAGATGATGTTGTGTCATAAAAGGTGCCTTTGAATGTTTGTTCAGATCATACTTCTATGTTCACCTGCTCTGTCAATAATGAGGAGCTATTTTGAAACCGTTGCTTGTCAAGATAAAAGAGAATAAACACAGATGGAGACACTGGGAGGCTGTGGTAATCATACACGGGCGAGAGACAGACGCTACGTCACCATGATGTCACGCAATAAACGCCAATAAGCTTCAGCAGTGACCTCACATTTATAATGCTGTTAGCTGTCACAAATAATGACAGCAAAATGCTGTTCTCTCAAGACAACCTAAATGCATTTACAGCCGCAGTCTGTCACACTGCATTCAGCTGTTTGTGTATTAAAACAGAGCTTGAAAACCTGAAACGTTCTCAGAATGTTTGGTCTCAAAGTTGTCAAAACATTCTTGCAGTAATGTTAGTAAAACTATTTTTATCATGTTATTCATAATAACAATAATGTTAATACAAAACTGGTCATTTTGGACATTCCAAGAGCTTACAAAAAAACGTTAGAGAAACGTTCTGACAACCTAAAACTGTTAGCTAGGTTAACAATTGCCAGCACTGTGCTCTGCCACTGTTTAGTGGAAGATAAAGCAGCAATTCAACTAGAAACATTCAGTAAATGTCAGACATAAACGTATTTTAAGAGAAAGCGTGAGTATTAGAAGACGGTTGAGAGATGGCAGTGAGTAATGTCTGAGGTAACTTACATCTGTGAATTATTCATATTTCTACACTGAAATTTCTACACTTTCCTCTTACTGACATGAACGTTTGCAAGCAAGACTTGGAAGACTTGGAACTTGGAAGGACTGTGGAAACCTTGGACTACAAGATACTGGAGCTACGAATCCTGTAAAAGATGGACTGACTGTGTGTAATTACCTGATGGAGTTACTGAAGACACGTTTCCATATCTGTGGCTCTTTGCAGTGATAACGTTCCTTTATTTCCTCATCTTCACTCATCCAGCCCGGCAGTTTCTGCAGCCCTGCAGTAGATACACAGAGTTCATTATCTTACACTACGGCACCAGCCATTGTGTAGGACTTGTCAACAAATCGATAAAACAAAATGGAGGCCGCATGTATATCACAACAAATGTTGGAAATACTTTAGCGTCAGGTGGCGTTTCAATGTGTTTCTCACATCAGTGCAGCTTGTGCTGTTTTTACATGAAATTAATCTGTGGTACAGAACTGACAAAAAAATGGCAATATGTGCAGGAACACAGGCATAATCAATTAATTATTTAAGTCTGTAAAATTTGAAAAAAGTCACAGAATAAAATACAAGTGACAAGTGTAAGATTTCAGCAAATACAATACTGATAAACACTCCTTAAACCTTAAAGTGATTTTTTAAATTGGTCTTGTCAGTAAAACACACACACACACACACACACACACACACACACACAAATCCCTTAAGCTATTAAAAGATCTATTTAACATATTTAAAATGAAAGCCTAACAGCTCTTAATAACTCGATCATTTTCGGGATGTTGTGGCGAGAGCTTCATTTTTTTGCCATTAGATTTCAATTCAAGTTACTGCTGCCTGCTTACACTGACAAAACCAATGCACTACTTACTCACACGAGGAACTGCGCGTCCTCTCGTTTAAATAGGGCGCTTAATTAAAACCACTTTGCCAAACGAATAAAAATATCATTGTGCGCAGATTAATTTCTGAAGCAGCACTTTCATTTTCAATGATCAGATGGAAGGAACATTTGCATTCGTCAAAGAACCTCTCATGATATTTTCATGCGTAAACCAATAAATCAATGTGTATTCATTCATTTATCTTTTCTTTTACATGTTTAATTATGTAACAAGGGACCATTTCCTAAAAGTTTCCTCAAAGCTCGGCGGTAGCGTCAGTACAATGTTGTTTACCACCATGCATCAAAACTGTTGTAATTAAGTAGTTAGTGAAACATTTTAAAAACGTTTGAAGAAAGAAATGTGTGATTATTACTCTCATAACCAAGCTTTAGCGTTGACACAACAACCCTAGAACTTTCAAAATGACATTTCAATATTTTTGTTAAACTTTAGGCAAATGTTATGGAAACATTCTTACAACCTTACCTTGTCAGCCGGACGACCTAGTTTGGTGTCTGTCCACACTTGCTGGAGAAGGACGTGCAGATGTTTGTGTCCCGGCAGAGCTGAAGGTCCTGTAAGAGAATCATCAATGCTTATGTGCATCATTGATTTCTGTGTCTGCTAATGGAATCCTGCTGCTCAGGACTTCATGAAAGAGCTTGAGAAGACCTGAAGATCTTTCTCACCAGGAGAAATTCTATACTGAGGCTGCAGCACCATTAGAAGATGCATTTGTTTTTGATGGAACAATCACTGTCCAAATCATTTAGAAGCTCCTTTAATTAGCTTTAACCTTTATATTTTTATTTTGATGTTAACTTTATATTGTTGTATAAATTGAATTCATTTATGTTTGTCAGTTTAGCTGTAACTCATTGTCTTTCAAATGATTGTCCATCATTTATTTGGTTTCAGTTATCAGAAATGTTTAAAACTATTTACCTCAGTTGCGGTTGCCATTTAAAAGCCGAAATGTCACAATCATTTGGTCTTGAAATGCTCTTATATAGTGTAACATTTTGAACACATTGTTTGCCACCAATGTGTTAAAAATGTAATTTACTTGCCATCAGATAATCACACGACTGCTGTTATTATCTGCACTCACACATTATTCCAAATTACATTACTGACGTTCTCAATTTCTGTTTATATTTACATGAGGGACAAATGAACAACATGACTTTACCAAAAATGCATTTCCTAAATGAAACCAGAGGGAGTTGCATTCGCTTTCATCCAATTTGGATATATTTTTGGCCCTCATAGTCAGATTACAGGTGTGAAGAATGTCTCAAATGGCAGGTTACTGAAATTACAGTGCCATTTGAGAAATCTTATTTCGGCCAGAATTTGAGGCAATGCCACAAGTTTACTGAACAAACAATCCCAGAATGCATTGCGGCTAACCCATAGAATAGTTAATGGGCAATGAATGAACTAATAAAAGCATATCACAAAAAAGTCTCTTACATCCTAGCCTGTTGGGTTGAGTGGCACTTTATTGATCGAGTACATTTTTTTTGTTGATAAAGAAACATGAGACATATGTAGAGATGAGATGTTTTGTAGTGGGTGAGATGATTTGAATAGAAAACACAGAACACACCTAGCAAACATGCTTAAAACCTCAACATTTTAAAAAAGCGTAACAAACCATAGCAATGCAGTGGCCACTGCCCACAACACACTACCATCACTGAGGTCAACATGTACGCTCTTAAAACGGCAGAGGTGCTGAACAATGCCATAGAAGAACCATTTTTGGCTGCATGGTTCCATAAAGAACCATATTTCTGTCTTACATAAGGTTCTTTGAGGAACCTTTGATTAAAAGTTCTTTAGGGAAACAAATCAAGTTCTTCTACAGCGTCGCTGTCAAGAACATTTTAAGAACCTTTATTTTTAGGATTGTACATTTCAGTCTGTAATACCAATATTTCACATGTTTAGCCTGTGAAACCTCTTCCGTCTCTGAAACCTCTGGGTTACTCATATCTAAGTCACCAGTCCTCGTTCTCTTTCATTAGCAGCCAATGCTTGAGACCGGGCAGGTCACGCATTTCCAGAAGTATCTGATGAAGTTGGACATGTTCAGAGCGTGTGGGCAGGAGATCACTCGACATGGTGGTGCGTACGCTTCCCATGATGCCTCCTGCCTGCTAAAACTCGCCATCTCTCATCTCCTTGGAGAACCTGCACTGTCAGGCTGTAGCAAGCGTCCAACCAGAGAGAACGGCTGGTCTTCACTACACTAGATTGGTCTCTGTGAAGGAAATGAGTTCTGATCTATCTACTTCTCCATCCATCCATCTCTCTCTCTCTCTATTTATCTATTAAACATAATGAAGAGAGCATAAATAAGAGAAATCGCATATCATAAGCTCTTAAATAAATCACATACTGTATCGTCAAACAACCCAATTATGTGACAGTGAAACAGGAAAGTAGGACTAGCATTCTGACTGAAACTTTGCTTTGCAAACATGTCATGAACTATCAGATCTGCCGATAATTGTTTGCTGTCTTTAAACGGCCCTTGTGTGTCGACTAACATCACTTTCAAATGACAAATTTATTTGTCTATATCTTTTCACACCATCACAAACCTACAAACCCCAGTGAAATCTTTCCTGCTTGTTCAGCTCATTTTAAGACCCGTGTTAAAAATAAAGAGCTTGAAGGACTTGTTTCTTAACAAGGTAATTAATAAAGCAATAAATCGTCCTGCAGGAAATTCATCTCCTGCACAAACCTCACAGAATACCTCAGACCTGTGTATCATTCTGATACTGAAACCTTAAGGTTGTAAGAACATTTCTGCAATGTTTCCATTAAGTAACAAAAAATGTTATTTTCAAAGTCATATGGACATTAAAAACATCCTGTTGTTGAGAATTGAACATTGTTATGTTTAACAATTTATATGTGACATTTAAAAAGTTTTACTAACATTATTACTAAAACTTTAAGAGACTCTGTACATGTTCTCCTGAGACTAACATCAGTGTCTCCTGTAGAGCTTTAAGAAGTTCTTAACAATATCTCAAACTGTGCCTGAATTTGCCAAGAGGCCGAAGTTTAACTTTTTGTTACATGTAAACGTTACAGAAATATTCTTACAACACTTAATCTGGAACAATAGAGGCTCCCAGCGATAAGGGCGGAAAAACAGTCTATACTTCCTGTTCCACACCAAGGTTGTGGAGCTAGTGACATGCATTTAAAATAAGCCTAAAACAAATTAGAAATGCATTTAAAACCAAAACTGTGGCCTTGGCAGGCTGGTGGAGACACACTTTAATAACCTACCCAATATATTATTGGCATTTTAAGAGGAGGAAACTGTCTGTTCTGTTGGCGAGTCGCTCGTTCAGTGTTTCCTGTATTGATATTTTCCTGCGGGCTTGTCATGCGTCTTCCCTCGAGATTTAATTTGCATACATCACACCCGTCCACTTACTTGTTTGTACTGGTAACATAAAGGGGAAAAATTTGCAAGGAAAATAAAAAAATAAACAAGCACAAAGGAACCACAAATCACAGCCAAGCTCCTCACCTACTTTCAGCAAGACGCTTCTGTATAGATGTGCAACCTTTAAAATGTCACAAGGTTTGACAACATCTAAAGAGGTATTAAAAGGAGGTAAACTGTTGGCAAACTTTGAAAAATAACACATGACAGTGTTTATAAGATCATGGTATGATGGGAAACAGGTATGAAGTGAGTGACAAGCCTTTTATCAACAAACTCCCTTTTGTGTCAGATAAATTTACTTCAGTTTTTGAGGAGATACAAAACAGAGATGAAAAGAGCTTTTGTTCTTCTGGAAAGACGACATTACCGAACTAAACAGATCTGGAGTGTAATTCTCTCAAGTGCAATTCTGCAGTGAAAGCAGACATGTTTTCACTCAGGTGCAAATCTGTAGATATAAAAAAGCTTCTTAGGATATTATTGACTTGAATAACCAAGTTCCAGTAACACAAAAAAAAACAATAATCGATCAATTACTAGTAATTTACATATGAATACGTAACTATGTAACATTTAACCTGTAATCTGAATCGCTCTCTATCCATCTTTGTTAAAAACACAAAAGTGCAGGTTACTTTGCATATGTCAGTCAAATTCAGACCTAACAGCTCAAATTAGGAATCAGGAGAAAAAAAAATCATTATCATGAGACGAGCTAAAGTGACTATTTTAAAATCAGATCTGTTATATACCTGCTCAACTCAGTGTCTACTGTTCCTATTAAAGTCGGTTAGAACCCAAACAGCAAAGACCCTCAACTCTAAACTACATGACCTCAGACCTTTTTGGAGACATTTCACGTCAACGTTTCTTAGACTTAAACCAGTCGACAATAAAGCACGTATCTCAGAGTTAGAATTGCAGTTTCTGAGGTTCCAGACTTTGAATAGCAATATAGCTGGATCACAAACCTCTGTGGACACTGTGGTCTTCAGTGGTTACTCAGCCATGGAATGAGAGTTTAATGAATGAGACGCCTGCAGCTCCAAATAATCTAAACAGACAAAACTCTTCAACTGTTCTCCTGGATGTCTTATATAACGGGAAAGACTAGATGATATTCATGCTATGGCGAACTATTCATCACAATTTCATAACAAATCCTTCACAAGCAAGATAAAAGTCTGTCTGTTTGTCTCTTCCCAGTGCTAGAAAAGGTTTATTAGGAAAACAAACCATAAGGTATTACACAAAATTGCAAACAGAACTAAAACCACGAGCATAAATCAATGAAACTGAATTAAAGTCTTATATTAGAACATGCATTTTTCATTAATCAAGACAAGGTGCATTACAGAAAAGAGAGGAATACTAGTTATAATTAAATTAAATGTGATGTTTGTTTATAAATAATGTTTAGGAGAGCAGAACTTACTGTATTCACTCTGTCTCCATATCGGCCACTGACTGCATCTGTCAGCACAAAAACCGGCGACAAGTTATAAAGCTGTAAAGGTCAAATCCTCACGACACAACTGCCTAAAACTCTTTCCACCTCAGTAAAACTCAGTTCCTCCAGCCGTCATCTCAGACATAAATGAATTCTTTCCGACAGCAGCTTTGTTTTTAAAGCGCTAGAGCCCAGCTAACAATTTTAGGTCGTTTCTATTAGGTTACAAAAGCATTACCAACATTATTCAGAATGTTGTAGGAACATCGAGGGATTTAAACAGTTTTTAAACAGTTATTTTTACAATACTTTAGTTAAAACATTTCTGATATACAATATATGACATAATAAACATTTCTATTACCTTAAAAAAAATAACATTTTTGATATCTTTGAAAGAACTATTAGAGAATGTTAGCCAATGTTCTGAGAGCATTCCCTGTTAGCTGGGTTCACCCCAAAATAAAAAGTTACATACTCTTGTTTCACACCGATTCAACTTTCATCCTAATATGTTCCATATGATTCCTGCAAATTGAAGTGGAGTCACTGTGGATTTGTCTTTGAAAGCATCTCATTGTACGTTTTGACCATCACACTGGTCCAGTTTCACTTAATGAAGTGAAACTTCTCTGAGAATTATTCCTCCAGCTCTCTGTAGAAGTTCAGCTCCAGGAACTTCTGATAATGAAGCATCTCTACTCCCACATGTTCTCCGAGATACCTTCATAAATTACTACTAACAGTATTTTCAGCTTCTCCTGTATCTAACACACACAGAGACACACACAGATCAATAGATCTACCCAGCTAAAGAAAGGGTTGAAACATAACAACATTCCTATTAAGTAACAAAAAGCATTAAATGTTATTTTGAAAATTCTAGGATCATTCAAAACGATTGTTTTGTTTGTACATTTACACGGTCACGTAACTTAAGAGCGAGAGAACAGTGAAGCAGAAAAAGAAAACAAAGGACAGAAAAATGATCTTTTACCAAAAGGAATGTCTGAAGTTTCTAGGCTCATGCGAGGTCTTTGTGTGGGAACAGAAAGCAAACGGAGCGTTTAATCTGTTCTTCATGGCTAAAGGTTATGGATTTGAGCAGAATTTGTCTCCGTTGTTGAAGCGTTTCTGTTGTTGATGTCTCAAGGATGAGTTGATCTGTAACTCTGTCCTGCATAATTATGGAATTAATTCTTTCTGTGGAGTGAATTAAAGAACCAAGCAGCTTATTTTAAAAGGTTTTCCATTGTGTGTTTAATTACTATGGTAATAATTACTGTGGATTTCTGATTTTCTTTCTAAGACACATTCATTGCAGAAGAAAGGCTTGGTTTTAAACTCACTGAAAGCCACGTATGTTGAGAGAATTAGGACAGGACGAGACTCTCGCTTGTCTTAGCAAAACTTTCTTCATTTGAAGCACATTGCTCTGCGGTTTCTAGGGATTGTAGATTATAAGATTTTCCTAACATTTCCTTTATGTAACAAAAGTAAAAATTATATTTTAAATGTTCTAGGAATGTTCAAAACATCCGGTGGTTTTTCCCAGTAACGACTTAAGAATAATGTTTTTGATAATATATAATAAAGTTCTGGCTACCACCTCTCAGGAGTCCAGCTTTAATCTCATGGTTCAGCTCCCATCTTTAACTTCAGTTTAACAGGATGTCTGAAAAATGGAAAAAGTTACAGTCACACTGGCACTATACTCATAACATCGGCTTAAACTTTAGTGTGCGTTTTAATTCCCAGCTTTAAACATGTAAAATAGCCACACAGGCCTTACAGGCGGATCAATGACGAAAGACATACAGTAATTCAGGGACTGTATCTGTATTGTGTTCAGTGCTAATGAAGGCCAGCAGTTTGTGTCGTCTTTGTAGTCGCTGTGAATGCAGGGATGCACAGATTTCACATTAAGACGGAATAATAGAGGAAGCGGTTTCTCCTCTGAGACTACAGAAATGGGACAGTGGCACATTTTTCGTGTCAAGTTCCCAGCTAACAGTTGTAGGTTGTAAGAATGTTTCCCTAACGCTTTCATTGTGCACCAAAAATGCCAAAAAAGTTATTTCAAGTATAAAAGAAACATTAAAAATGTTACAGAATTTTAAATGTTTAAATGTTCTTGCAACCCAACAATAACGTTAACCAAATAAAAAAAATGCTTCTGCAACTTTCAAAGTAACTTTTAAAAGTTTTTGTTACATAATGGAAACGTTGGAGAACGTTTTTTCAAGTTGAAATTGCTAGCTGGGTTTCCACCAGCCACCGCGTTTCTACATAGAGCCTTTAATATCAGAACAACCCGAGGTTTCTGCTAGCCTTCAGGGATTCTTAGACACTCAGTAAAATTCTCCCCTACGATGCCTTTTTCTCTCGACTATGACATGAGTGATTACCATTCACTGCCAGCTGCATCCCGACCGCAGCTCTGTGCCAGTGTGTATCAGACACACAGCACAACAACATCAGTGTGTATCAAACACACACAAACACACAGCACAGCATCATCAGTGTGTATTAGACACACACACACCCAGCACAACAACATCAGTGTGTATTAGACACACACACATCCAGCACAACAACATCAGTGTGTATTAGACACACACACACACACAGCACAACAACAGCTCCTCTAAGTTTTTCTGAGCTGCAGATATTGTAGTGAGATCTGTTAAAACAGCTCTCCGGTGTTGAATGCTGTTTCTGAAAACTGCTTTATCATTCCCAGATGTTCAGAGCTGCTGGTCTCATATAGTTCTGTGGTTTAGCTTTCATTCGATTTTTGTCTTTGCTAAATTTCAGGTGAGGATTAAATATCTGTCCGGTATCATACGCTTTGTTCTAGGACTAAATTACAGTTCTTGGGAGACAGCTGAGGAGAAAGACAATAGCTTGACATATACAGTAAAGTAAAATATCCTGACGCTGTGAAAACCATCCAATCAGCAGATCATTTGAGAAAACAACACCAAAGGTTTTCTAAAAATCTCTGATGTAAAGTAGACAGTCTTTTATCACCCGAGAGCTTCATTTGGTGATAACAGCTGTCTGACTGTACATTATCTGCTCATTATACAGCTACTCACCAAATAAACAAACAAATCAACATTAAATATTTATTTGAGTTATAATTTATGAAGTTTAAGTTGTTTTGTTATGTGGAAAAGAGACCACAGAGTGAAATGAGAGATAAAACACCAGCAAGGTTCATTTCTTTTAACATGATCATAATGTTGCAGTAATGTTAGTAGAATGTTTAATAACAGTCAAACCAATTTGGGTCATTACAGATCGTAAGACATTTCCCATCAGAGAATGATTAACCAATAAAAAACAAGTATTCAACAGAGCTGCGTAACCAATACACACACACACACACACTGAAATACCATTTCAACAACACATAAACAAACACATGTAAACTAAACCGAACCTTTATACTGTACATACAATCTATACTCCACCCCTAAACACAACCATTATAGAAACTGAGTACCATATGGAGCCCAAACAGTACCCTCACACGGTTAATCTACCCACAACTACTCACAACATAGAGTTTACCACACACACACACACACACAATAATGGGGCAATAGTCTGCTAATGTATTTGTTAAGCCCTCTGCCCTCCCACACTGTTGTGGTGTCAGTGTCGACCAATCTGCTCTCGTCAAAAGGTTCAGTTTTAATTGCTTTCCATCATGTGTACCGTTAGCCTTAAATGATGAAGGTGCAGGAAGGCATTCATTCGTGTAATCCTATTACCCAGCTGTGCCTCACTACCCCTCAGCAGCAGTCGCTCATAAGTTCCCTTCCACCTGCATTACACCCAAACAAACTCCTGCTGCCGTTCCCACTCCTGTCAGAGCAGAGATTAAAGCTCTTACACAAGGTCTAGCTTCAGTCCGTGTCCTGACTGAATGCACTGGCACACCGCTGTACAGGAAAGCCGTGTTCCTCTTTTACCATGGTTTCCTTTCTAAAAAGACCAGCGTTTATTTAAATTATTTGAACGATAGCTCAGATGGACCTTATTCTGGCCCAGGAAGCACCCACTTCCTGGCCAGCCTGGAAGTGATGTCAGATATTTAGCTGCAACAGATCTGTAACAAAAGTGATATGTTATTAGATGTTCCCATGATGATGTCTGTGAAAGAAAAACGTTCTTGACCTGTTAAGATGAGACTGCAGACAGTTTTAATGACTGTGTCTTTCCATATCAGCAGTGAATTATCCTCTTCCAAACGGATCCTGCGGCACGTTGAGCTCGCCGGTCCCTCGATGTCTCCGGAGCACCATGAGGAGAATCAGCTGCGTGAGAAATACAAACCGATAACAACATTTTTAACTGCATCAAATTCGAGCCATATTTACTGTGTAGCCCGATTCTGTCAGCCCAGTTTTGATAAGTTGCTTGTGTTGTCTGTCATCCCAGGCTTCCCCCCTTACTTTCTCTCTCATTTTTTGCCCCTCACCTACTCCTTGCCCGTTGAGGACTCCAAAATTAGCCCTCCAACCCCCAAAAGATGTAATTAATCACAGTGGAAACGTGAGACATGTAATTATGTAGGTTACAGCCGAACACCATCGGCTCCTCCCTTCAGATTTTACTATCTATGTGATCTGGAGACTCATTCAGTTGATGGTAGGAATTTAAATACAAGGCTGTAGTTTCACGCTGTGGTTACTCAAGCATCAAAGGTCAAATAACAAAATATATTTTATGAAGCCGTGTGGAATATTAAAGCAGTTCTAAACTGGTTTAAACATTCTGGCTGATAAATAACACATTTAAACGTTAATATAATGTTCGGGAGGGTTATAATTATAGTCAGAAAGGTAACAGGGTTGACAGTTTCACAATGCAAGAGTTGTGCTTAAGACCCTGATACCAAAATGTTGATTATGTAGATATTTTAAAGCTGCCATTGTCTTACTTATGATACTCAATAATATTACTCAATAATATTACTCAATAATATTACATAACTTAGAGTAACAGTTAGAATGGTAACAGGGTTTACCAAACACCTGAAGACATGTATACATAAATACATAAATACATACGCAAATTCTTACCATCAAGTGAACTTAATGTAAACGGTGCAAAGGTTCATGGGAAAACTGAGAACGTTTAAAAGGAACTGGGCTCAGCAGCACCACAAGCCTGCGAGATATTTCAGAATAACCCGTCTCTACACATTAGTTTTAATAAAACCATTCCACAAAATCTGTGTGAAAAAATGAGCTATAGTAAATTACAGGTTTTATCAAACCTGGGAGGCGCAGAATTTAGAATTTAGGGCACAAATGATCATTTTTTGCCGTTGTGATGAATTGTTCTGCGTGTTATTTTACGCTTCTGTACTTTCAGTGTTTTGTCCCACTTGAACGTTCCTCGAAGTTTTAAAATAACATTTTAATATTCCTGCTACTTAATGGAAATGTTACAAAATGCTCCTGCAATCTGAAACTGTTAGTGTGCACCTCCAGCAAAACAACTGTTAGCTTGGTGGCATCTTCAGGGATCCAGTTAAAGAGACGTGACCTCACAGCAAGCAGGGAAAAAGAAAAGATTGATAATTTATAAAAGACCCCAACCATTATAACAATACAGTTTGACAAGGACTTTTATTTTGTCAGAATACACAGCGACTGTTGCTGTACGAATGGTGTAATATCTTCATCTGCCACTAGGAGCTCAAAACACTGAGTCAAACCTCGAACCCTCGGTTTACACAGTTATTTGACCTCCATTGGACCCTGTTTACATTTGTCTTTAGAACCGCTCACCCCTCATGGCTCTTAATACCAGGTCCAAAAAAGGTCTCCGTGTTTCAAAGGAAAGGGCCAAACAGGATCTAATGGGCAGGAAAAGTGCTTATCTTTGGGTTCTGTCTCTTCGGGCACACAAGCTGCTCCGAATTTCCGAAATGTCAGCGGATATGCATGCGGCTCTGGGTCGTCATGGCAACCCGCTGCCTGATCTAAAAACAAAAAAAACAGAGATATTGTTGTGATAGTGGTTAAATCCTGCAGGTAGGTCACCATCCTCAGCCTTTACGGAGGTGAGAACAGCTCATTATTATTGAAAGTAGAAACTTACATTTCGACGCTCAGAAAAAAACTTCTAACTTGTTCTTCAACTGGCCCTTCATTAAGGAACTGAAGGATATTTGCTCAGAGGAATATTTGATTCTCCTGTTTTGATTTCAGTCGCATTTCCTAGAAAGTGCAGATTTGCTCTGAACTGTGTCCTGATTTAACATTTATGAAATATTACTGAAATATCTAAAATATTAATAATACAAAAACATGTTTCAGAAAAACAGCTGCAACAGCAGTTTGTTTTCAGTGATGAAATCTCCTGTATATAATTATAAACTAACCAGCAATGTTACAGGAGAAGGGAGAATATTGCAATTTTCAACAGCCAACCGCAACCTAAAACACAACAAATGTTTGGTGTGACGGACAGTTTAGGAAACCTCTCTGCACTGAGTTCACGGACGGTGTGGGGACACAAACTCTTTGTGCCCCGTTCCCTAAAGTGTTTCCTTTAATACACACAAAAATGTCTCCCTGCACCAATTATATCCCAAGTATGATAGGAAGTTCAGCCTCAGTTCATGAAGAAATAAATGTCCCATAATAAATACCAAAGGAATGTTCCTCAACTCACAACCAGACAAGTACGGGCCTCACACAAATCTCCACTTTCATTTTACTTAGTCAGAAGAACAAAAATAGTTTTGCCAAATCAGATCACTAGAGCCCAAATCATGTTGTTGGATCTGCCTTGAACTCAGTTGATTTCTGTCACGAATGTTGATGTTTATGGCTAATATTAAGTTGATCAAACTGACTCCCTCAGCTCAGGCTGAAGGACGACTGAAGAATTCAACAACAGAAAAGTTTAAACCCACATTTTCAGCTTAATATTTATTCGTCTCAAACCACCACACCAGCTATTGTTGAGTTTCTCTAGAAAAAAACAACAACCTCACAGAACCTCAACAAACAAACAAAAGTATCAAGTCTTTGTAAAGGTAAAATGATTAATACTTAAAAACAAACCAAAAACGTGTTTTGTCAAGTAAAATAGCTTATTACTGTAGCTGGTACGATGGCCAAGCAATGGTCACAGGTGCGTTTATTGACATTAACAGGAATTAGAGGCGACAAATATGATTGTGTGAAATAACTGAACTACATTAGCTGGGCCAGGCAAATAATTGCTGTATTTACAGTTTTTGGTAAATAAGGTTGTTCTATAAACAAAAGATCATTGAACAGAGGAGCTACAGAAAACGACAGGAATGAGTTTTAAATGCAACACAGTGTTCATTAAACAAGTCAATAATTCAGACAGATAGTGAAAATAACCCAGCTAACCATTTAAGGTTGCAAGATCGTTCACAAAATGTGTTTTCCTTTCAAACGAAAATTACTGCAAACATTTTTAGCAAAAGTCTTCAGTTAAAACGTTTTTAAGATGAGAAACAAAACTCAAAACGTTAAATATTACGTACAAGCCTTTGGATTTCTGCTGTCAGTTTTTAATTAATATTCTGATATCCATTCATGTGGCGCGGTGGGAGACATGAATGTTACCTGAGTTAAGCAGACCATACGGTAAGTGTTCTCCACTTGGTTCCCATGGCGATGAGGCACATTTGGGTCTGGGTGAACGTGAAGGTAATGTCACGGACCTCCATATGTCCTGCAGTCTCTGGAGAAGATAACAGCTTCATTCAGGCAAAACGCCCACAGACACCCACACGGCCCTTTGATGCACAATATAAAACACACAGTTTACCGTTCTTTTATGGAGACGTATTGCTGATAAGATGCCATTAGACAGATATTTTGTTACGCTTTTTCTGTCTGTAAAATTACAAGTACTTTTTTTTTTAGCAAAAAATAAACACATTACAAAGTCTGCACACATTTGCTGCTATTTTTGTACAAACGTTCGCAGGAAAGCATGTAAAACCTCGAAACCTCGCTTGGTTGCCACAGCCTCTTTGTGACTAAGTGTGTGGTGACTAATTTGGCCAGAATAAGCCACAATATGGACCAGACTTCATGCTGTTGGTCAAAAGTCTGGCAACGCGAGACCGGCTTATAGCCGACTTAGCATGAGATGCACGCTAGCCTCAGTCAGATCGCACGGCGCTGTAAATATTGAAATGGCTGCGGGATTATGGGGGTTTGAGAAAAAGTGATCCAGGGACAAGTCCAAGACTTAATGAGCTTTTAATGCGTTTTCTGGGGCTTTCGCTCAAAGAAGCATATTGAGTTTCATCTTACAAAACAGTCATCAGTTTGTATTAGGTCTCAAACTCATTCCTACTTTCAAAACAATGATCCCATTGGTCTTCCACAGTCTCTTCTGATTTGGCTATTGGACTGATCCTACAGAGAGAGAGAGAGAGAGAGAGACAGAGAGAGAAAGACACAGAGACAGAGAACAAAATAATGAAACCCAAAGAAGTAAAATTGCAGTGTACGCCTATTTTTTTCCTCCTGATTAGATTTGGTTCTTATCTGTTTGGGTGTGATAACAGTTTTACCCGGAGCTTGCCAAACGCATTCCAGTTCCGTTCTTAAAGCGGATGAGGGGCCGTGCCAAAGCGTGTTTGGTGGGCTTTCTCACAAGACGCTGCCTCAGCCAAAAGAGTCTCTCGGGCTCCCAGCTGCCTCTGATGGACATAATGTCACACACAGCAGCTGGGACATGAGTTTGAAGGACATGGCTGTTGACTGGGATAGAGGATACAGGATTTATCCTGCCAGGAGCGAGCGGACCGCACACAATGAGAGCTCTGGAGCTTTTAAGAGACAGACATGTAAAGACAATCAGACCGGTTTAGAAGAATCAAACACTCCATCATATTAAGATTTGAGGATTGTGTGTTTTCGCTCGTAAATACAATTTTCTGGTAGTTTTAAGGTTAACATTATTGCCTGGTTAAAAGAACATTGCTGAAACATTTTTATACTGTAACATTTTTAAATGTTGCACAAACAACAACAACTGGAGACGAGATTCAATAACAAATTATGATGCATTTATACTGACTTCTATTATATACATCTATACTATACATCTTTTGTTGTATAAACATGCATGTTTATATTTAGAAGCAAATTCCACAAAAAA